>SJJU01015263.1:0-14246 GCA_012932125.1 Conopomorpha cramerella
GAAGGAAAAAAAGTGCCGTTTTGTAAAGTTTAACTGCATCGCTAAACTTTGCCTTTTGTGAGGCGTTCTTGTGTCGTGGCTTGTAGGCGGGTTTTGTCTTTCCCATTCAATTTGTGGGTTGGTTTATTTTTGACGTGACAACGTGTCATAACTTGACACTACGGGATGCATGCACGAAAAATTGAAACGATGACGTCATTGTCCCGTTCCGCAAACACGTCTACTAAATACTAATATATATGCATTTTTTGATGTTGACATGTCAAACTACAGCTGTCCCTATACCGACTTTATAGAACAACATATTTTTTTAAGATAGTTAGAATAATTGGACATTTACTAAAGGATAGTATTTAAACGTGCATCAAAAAAGTCTAACCTAACCTAACCAAAATACTGACTTAGCGACAAAATTACTGATTTGGTCACTAATAATTACAAAATTCAAACAATTGTTCTGCTCAAGTAGTAAATTTTGCTGCTCAAACTTAGGTAGTTTTTAGGCGCAACTTATGTATATTCCTTTACTAAAATAGTGGAGCAGAAGGGAGGTAATTTCTGGAGTTAATTTAAAATGATTTTGGTTTCTCACGTGCAAAAAGAAAAATACAGTTCACGCTTATATAAGGTAATTTTTTACTAAACGCCTCCCCCCCCAAAAAAAAAAAAAAACAGCATTAATATCTTACACAACGTGTATATAAAATTACAACACACAGTCGAGCGGTAGTCGTGCAAAAGATATTCTTGGTTTAATTTTGGCAAAATATCTCCTTGGCCACGTTTTGTGAGTACTTAATAAAGAGATGCAAATTCTTATACCATGCTAATGCCGCATCTACGGAACCAACAGGCTTAAGAGCAAGGCTTGGGTTGGTACTGGTCCTTACAATTTTTTTTCTTTTTGTGTGTTGGGGTTTTTTTTTATAAATATTTGCATATCTGTATAGGGTTATTGCGTTGTTCAGCCATGGTTGGGGAATGAGATAAAGGGTGTTTTGGCACTTGGCTGTGTATGTGGTTGGTGATTAAGTTCTTGTCTGTTTGTTTTTTGCGTTTTTTTCTGGCGGTTGGATTAGCTCGAATTAAAAATGTATTTTGTAATACCTACTTTACTTAGCATCTGAAGTTAGATATGAAAAAGAAATATGTAAATGTCAAATATTGTGATTCTATCTTATTACGCATATGACATTATGCACGGAAAAACTATTAATGGAGAATTTTCAGGGCCCGTGTTTCTCTTAGTTATGACAGATGGCGCTAGTTGTATGAAAAATGTCAACGTAATTACTAACTTCAAGCAGTCCGTATTGAAGGCGACAGTATTTTTTTATTGTTTGTCTACATGTTACAAAAGTGTCTGAAGTCTAAATAACTCACGCAAATAATAAAAAACGCACTAAAATATAACTGAAGTGCCCCTGGATATCTACTAGCGACATCTACATTAGAAACTTTTGGAGTTTGAAAATTCCCCATTCATTTTAGTGAAGTAATAGATTAAACGTCGTGACATCATAGGTACATGACCTACCTTGTACCTACCATGTGCCTACGTTTAGCCGTTTGGGCTGTGCGTTGATTTATGTCAGTCAGCTTTTCCTTTTATATATCTCGACGTCAGAGGCAAATGGTGGTCGGATATGTCATTATAATACTGATATGTTATACGTAACGCAATGCTCGCACGGTGAAGGACAACATCGTGATGAAACCCGCACACCACAAGGTGTGTGAACCCTATAACGGCGATGGGCTCACCCCCTGTCACGTTGGCTTAAATACGCCTGGTGAACCGTGGGCATTTGCTTTAGCAAGTGCCTCTGCCTACCCCGCTTTGGGATTAAAAGGCGTGAAGTGTAGGTAGGATATGTCATTGTAGCAATATAATACATCCGACCTTATACATCTGACGTCTAAATATTTAGAAGATAATACGAGTTTCCACGAAAGTGTCATCAAAAGGACAATTCAAACTCGCCTACACTATAAATCACAGAACGAATGATCAAAACCGCCTTCGCCTTAAACGCGAGTCGTAAAGCAATATACGAAAAAAAGAAACAGAAACACAGAGCGTTAAGCAGTGCTTATTATCTTAATATTTTGGTTGTCTACTTAGGATTCCGGAGAGATGTCGCCGCCGCCGCCGCCGTCGGTTCCGAATCGCTCGGATGACCTCGATCGTATTTGTGGGGACTGATTACTGTTTCCCTGTCTACTCTAAGCGTTAAGCTATCGACGTCTTGCGAATTAAACAAAGGAAAAGTCCGAACACAGTTTGAGAGAATGCGTTTGACACTTGAAAGCAAAATGGCCGACGTGATTTAGAAATGGCGTCGAATTTACGATAGAATTTAGTAAGTAGACACTTTTTATGTTTGTTACCTCAGAACTTTCGCCTGGGTGAACTGATTTGGATGTTTTTTTTTTAAATTGAAAGCTGGTCCTTTCCGTTTTGTCCCATATAAATTTGGATCAGTTCCGACAATGGCATCCACGAGAAAACCACATATATGTCAAATTTTACTGGTTGAAGTCGGTTCTTTTTTTTTTAATTACTAACTGTCGGGTATCTAACGTATTTATTTCATTCATCACCATCAGCCACATGACGTCCACTGCTGGACGAGGGCCTCCTCCAATGATTTGCATGATAATTTGATGGGGAAATGCCAATAATCGGCACGCATGATAGGCGGGCTGGCGATCGCAGTGGTGTTGTTTAAGGCACATAGAGCGCTGCTGAATCGTTTAAAAATTACGCAACGAAAGCGATGAAATAAAACGTTATATATAGTAATCATCCCCAAATTCACAAGTCGGGTAACAGCGGGTAATGTTGGTTTTAAAATGGTGATAATGTTGCGAGGGTCAATAGACACCGGCTTCCCCTGCTGCAATAATACTCGCTTTTCTATTAAACATGCAAACGTGCTTTGTGTAGCTATTTTTTGCATTCTTTTTGTAATTTTTAAGAACTGAATAAATGGGTAATAAAAATGAAAAGCTGGTTAGTTATGGCCTTTGAATAAATAACCCACTAAATAGAATAGTTAATACCTACAACTCCTTATCTGTAGTCTGTGACAAACGTTCTCCACGACTCTCTGCTAGTTTTGAGGGAAAAAAATTAAACAAAAAAACCTTTTTAAGAAAGCTTTTATTTAAATGCCCTAAAGAAAAGGAAATAAATGTTTACTTACAATACAAACATATGGTCTACTTAAAAAAAAATATATGACATCAATCGTACAAATTTCTAAAAAAACATCGTCGTTATATCAGCTTTCTAAAAAGCTATAATTATCAACATTTGATGCCAGTATCTTTAATTTAAACGCATTCTAACTCATTGCTACTGCCTAGTAAAATCATTAATAGAGAGAGCACACATTGAAATAAACATAACAATTCTTACCCTTAATTTGGCAATTACTAACTACTAGTAAACCGTAGCCCATAAGAACCACCGCCATTGTAAAAAAAATTAAGCTCTAAATTACCACGGAGACCTGCGAACCCAAAAAAAAAGTTAAAATTAAGATCCACTTCACACGGGGCGATTCGAGTGTCTAAGGTATTGTTTACACGGCGCGATCTCTCCGATTACACGATGAAGATAGTCTGAAATTGACCTAAATTACTTCGCGGCAACGTTCTTTCATAACCGGCTATTATGTTAAACATTCAGTTTATTTATAAGGTGTTGCCAGCGCCGTCACGTTCACTTGTTTGTTATGTTTTTGATAGTTTTATGTGACAGTGAACAATGGGCTTGTAAAATGTTTTTATGACAGCCTCCTCGTGTCTGGTGTCTTGGTGTAACCATGTTAAGATTTGACAAGTAATTAATTAATATAATAAACCTATGTAGGTATAAAAGAACACATATAGATATACTAGTGAACACCCCGCGATTTCATTCGCTTAGTTTTGAAGTACCTGCATCCCAAATTTGATGCGTCTAACTTGAGCCGTTTAGATTTTTCATACAAAAGAATTTTCCTGTTTATTTCCGTTCCCGTGGGAATTTCAGGAATTCCTTTCTTAGTGCACCCCTATGGTACCTAAGCTACGACCGTTCCAAATTTCAAGTGTCTACGTTTCGCCGTTTGGGCTGTGAGTTGATATGTCAGTCAGTCAGTCATTCAGTCAGTCAGCTTTTCCTTTTATATATTAAGAAAGAAGATACAAAGTGACTGGTGAAGGTTTGGCCATAGCAAAAGGTCATGTAAAGGAGGTTTTTTGCTACCTATTAAAGTTAACATTCTGTAACTAAAACTGGCATAGTAGCTCCTACTATGCCAATTTTAGTATTTTTTTTGGATTTTCTCCAAAATTTGACCTTTAAGGTATCCAAAGTTTTTTTATTTAATGGCTTTGACATTTTTTTTTAGTATTTATTTGCTCTTAGCCCATAAATACGCCTTTTAAAATACGTTATAACGTCCCCAAAATCATGATTGAATTAAACCTATGTTACAATTGAGTTGAAATTTCGCTGGCATACATCTAGATATGCAATAAAGATATTGAGTATTGAGTATATGTAACGCCAGACGTGGTGACAACAATCTCAATCAAAATTGTGGCATCTGTGGTCTCATCATCATCATCAGTCGTCATGTGGTCCACTGCTGGACGAGAGCCTCCCCCAAAGATTCCCATGATCGTTTGACCCCCCCAAACGATCATGGGAATCTTTAGGGGAGGCCTTTAATAACCGGTATACACCGGTTAATCTGACCTAAAAGAAGTAAACAGTACGGAGGGAGGGTAGGAATTGAGACTAATTTCAAAGTTTTGTGTCTATCTGCCACCGCCGCCGCCGATTCCGGTTAATTTCGTTCGAAATAGAGTTATCTAAATGCTCTAAAACCATTTATTAACCGGTATAAAAAAAATACACTTCACGCCTTTTAATCCCAAAGCGGGGTAGGCAGAGGCACTTGCTTAATAAGCAAATGCCCACGGTTCACCAAGCGTATTTAATCCAACGTGACCGGTATAAAACGGTTAATAATTAACCGGTTCGAAGCCCTGTATGCATGTATTGTTTTTCGCATAGTCAATCTAGATAAAGATAAGATAAATTTATTTAATATCAATTTGGTACATAGTTTTACAGTAGTATAGTAAAGTAATATTTTCCATAAAACAATTACAATGTGTAATCTGTATTAAGTATAGGTATAAGTGTATCTTAGGCGTGTGGCTTATGAGTCACACGATGTTCCCTCTTTGTAAACTACCGTCACGACCCGAGGCCAGTGTGTGGACTAGTGCCACGTTATCTTCAAATTTACAACCTAAATGTTATGGTTACCTAAATACCCGAATGCCGTGTGATTTACCGCTCATTATGGCGGCGGCACATACATAAAGTTTGAAAAAATGAATAATCATATAGTCGCGGGTGAATAGGTACCTACTGAACAAGTGTGCTCCATCGTAGACCACATCGCTGCTTAACATCAGGACAAGCGGATTGGTGGTAAAACGCTTTTCATAGTGATAAAAAAAATCAGTCGAACCGTCCTCATTACAATTGATAGTAACGTAGGATAAAAAAAAGTAATAGGTTGTTTGTATGCGCTGATGATGAGGAGGTAGTGAAATAATAATAATAAATGAAAAATATTTGTACAACAACACAACATATTGCTTTCATATTAGCCGTATAACCGATGACCGTTGGGGAAAACGAGTTCTCGAGTGGAGACCGCGTCTCGGCAAACGGAGGGTAGGACGCCCTCAAGCAAGGTGGACTGATGATATACGCAAGATGGCTGGCAGAAGCTGGATGCGAGAAGCCGAAAACAGATCACAGTGGCGGTGCAATTGGAGAGGCTTGTGTCCAGCAGTGGTACAAGTATGGGCTGATGATTGATGATGACATATTGCTGCATCCCATGTTTAATGTAGCCTAAAGCCACTTTGATATTGGAAATCAATGAACAACGAGATATATTTACTCTATTATATATATATATATATATATATATTGTTTTTTCATTAAATATATACGGTAATTATAAAAACACCCAGATACGTCCAATAAGTACGTAAAAGCTCATCATCTAAGCACCTATCAGCGGTGTCAATGACTTATTACCACATTTTGAATAAATTATGAATGAATTCAGTTTTTGATTGCAATCTTCTAAAATGTACTTGATCCCTAGACACTTTTGATGTGTGTATATTATATAGATATATTATTTTTATCTGCGGCGTCCTTCCCCCATTAAATGTATCAAGGCTAAGGTCGCCATTGACAATAGAACAGAGACAAATAAAAGAGGATAGTAATATGTTTGTATTGTTTAACTCATAAAGCGTCTTAAGCCCGTATTATGAAACTTCCCTGAAGGGACATTCGTCCCGTTCTAATAGTGTATGTGTAAAAGAGACAAACGATGCTCGAGCGGCACTTGAGTACTGGTTATTGTTTCAGAATACGGGCCAAAGCTGGCTATAAGTCACCAATGCAATGTGTGGGGAAAGCCTTTCACCAGTTTCATTGTAGGTACATGTAAGAACATTTGGACCGTTATCCTTGTGACATATTCATTATTACTTTCGTGTGTATTGAGTGGGTATGCATGTGTGTGTGTGTGTGTGTGTGTGTCTATGTGTAGATATTGTCAATGGATTGTCCACGATATCATTATACTTGCTGTATTTCGTGATTTTTATATATCTTTTGGGCGAAGAGTATATCCCAACGAAAGGCAAAAGACAACGGGGCCGCCCAAGGAAGAGATGGTGCGACGAGATCGTCTGCCAGAACAAAAATTGGTGGACATCAGCGCAAAATCGGGAAGAGTGGAGAAAGGGAAGAGAGGCCTTTGCCCTGCAGTGGGATCCAATAGGCTAGTAATAATAATAATTGGGCGAAGAGCTGGCTGCCTATCCGTTTTAAACAATACACAATCATATACCTAAATGTCTATTTAGCTCTTGACGATTTCCATATTTTGTTGATTCACAAATTTTACACATTGGGACTAAGTATTAGTGTCAAATACTAACCCAAGAAGTCCGTCTAAACCTTACATTAATACAGAAAGAAAAAAACCCAGAAAATAACCTCATAAAATCAGACACCACTTTTGTCAAAGCATTGGCCATCTGAAAATCCTTATCTCTGTACCCTCACTCGAATACCATTGATAGGTCTGCGTCGAGGCGTAAATATCCCGCTGGACCTATAACTAGGTTTTGTTATAGGGTACCTAAGTATAAACGAGACCTAACTCCGGCCCGTCGAGCTGTGATGACTTGATAAGTAGGCACATAATATAAAGATTAGGTCCTCGTCTGAAGCTTGGCGACTGGACTGCTATTTTGGCCAGTGAAAAGATTGTTGTGTATTGCAGCTCCGGAAAGAACGTTCGAACAACGATACAAGGCAAATATAATGAAAATGAATGTGTATGTAGTGAATGTGAAAATGAAAATGAACACATGAAAAGTGTGTAGGGATCAAGAAAATTTTTAGCTCTAAAAAAAATCTAATTTATTTAAATCAAATCTAATCTTCTGAATTGGTCTCCTACCTAATTCCCCATGCCCCCTGTATCAATGACTTATCACCACATTTTGAATAAACTATGAATGAATTCAGTTTTTGTAAAATATATTCTTGATTGCAATCTTCTAAAATGTACTTGATCCCTAGACACTTTTTATTTGTGTATATTTATCAGTGAATAAGAGATCCAAGTTCCAACATGAACGGTTTCCGCTAGAAGTAAGCCTGTGCTGCGGCAACAGGCTCCTTAATATACCTATATATTATATTTAAATATACTAACTAATTTGTGATTACAAACGGGACATAAACAATGAAAACAAAAAACACATACTTTACGCCTTTTAATCCCAAAGCGGGGTAGGCAGAGGCACTTGTTAAGCAAATACCCACGGTTCACCAAGCGTATATAAACCAAAGTGATACGGAATAGAATAGAATACATGCGTCACCATACTTGATCTTGATTTCCATGATCATTTGGGGGGAAATGCTAATAATCGCCACGCTGGACAGGCGGGTTTGCGATCGCAGTGGTGTTGTGGTTTAACTCACAGAGAGCGCTGCTGCCCGTCCTCTGAAGAGTTCCCTCGGTCGCCTTTTACGACCCCCATGACGGGAAAAGGTGGGCTGGAGTGGCGACACATTTCCCTCACCACACGTATCAGGTTGGCTAAATACGCTTAGTAATGGACATTTGCTTAGCAAAGTGAATTTACATAACCCGCTTTAGAAATAAAGCCGTGAATAGTTTGTTTATATAAACGCCATTTACCATGTTGTGATGACGTATAATTAAGGCAACTACACTTCTTTTTTCGAGCGCGTCTGTGGTCCAGTTGGTCGGATACTTGACTTGTAACGGGTAGGTCGCAGGTTCGAGTTCAGCTGCTGGACGTGTACCAATGGGACTCTTTTTCAGAGCCTATGTACGCAACGCTCGTATGGTGAAGGACAACATCGTGATGAAACCCGCACACCACAAGGTGGAACACACCCTGGGTACAATCCCTATAACGGCGATGGGCTCACCCTCTGTCACGTTGGGTTAAAAACGCGCGCGTGAACCGTGGGCGTTTGCTTTAGCAAGTACCTCTGTCTACTCCGTTTTGTGTACCTCTTTTTTGTCGCCTATTTTGTTCCATGTAAAATTTCTTCATGTAAAAGCTTCGGTGGTTTGGGCATATGGAGAGAATGGATGATAGTCCATTGACGAAAGAGATTTATATGGGTGATGTAATGGGCCGGGTGAGTAGAGGTCGCCCCTGAAGGACATATACAGACCAGATTGGTGATGTCCTGGCCGAAGGTGGCGTGAAAAGTAATCGAAACCGGAGGTCATGTATGAAAAGATGTATGAATGTAGATGAAGCGAAAGGGGTGTGTCAGGACCGTGACAAATGGAGATCTGTAGTCTCTGCCTACCCCTCTGGGAGACAGGCTTGAAGTGTATGTATGTATGTATGTAAAATGTATGTCCTTATTAGTAGTCCTTTTAAAATGAAATAAATAAAATAAAATGACAATTTCATCTCTACAGTGTAAACTAGACGCATAAACCGCTGGCATTTGCACTGTATGCTATTTTTTTTAACCCCTCTCTAGATGCACTCCCCGAGAATTTATGCGTAAATGAAACAATGGTGGAAAGCGGGTTACTCTTTCCCCGCAAAGCCTACAAGAGACCGGCTCTTGCCTAATTTATTCCATACATTTGTACCGAAGGGCAGATTAATGTACACATTTCAACTATAAGAATGAGCTGGCGGTGTTTACTGAATCTTTGAGAGTGTGGGTCAGGTAGAAGTGATTTTCATCGCCTCGCACAAGACCTATGTAGGTAGGTATTTAACGACACTGCTATTTTTCAGCGGGAACATAAACCTGATATTTACGCGAGTCCTTCAATACGAATTTGTGCTCTGTTCTTAATGTTTTTAGTGCATATTTTTGTGTGCACAACATTATTCAATTATTGCGTAACTAGATGTACAACGAATAGTTTTTTGTTTACCAACTCTTATACAGAGTGTAGAAGTACACCGAGCCAACTTAGAAACGTTGTTGGGCTCGTCAATATGAAGAACTTTTACTATGGCGACAATGTGGGGAAATTGAAAAAAATGTTTAGTCCCCATACAAAATAGACGATTGTCTGCGGTCTGCAATAAAAACGGTTCTTTTGAGTTAATATTAAAAGATAGACATACACACATCATTAGATTTGTAGTCTCTGCCTACCCCTCTGGGAGACAGGCGTGAAGTGTATGTATGTATGTATGTACATCAAAAGTGTCTAGGGATCAAGTACATTTTAAAAGATTGCAATCAAGAATATATTTTACAAAAACTGAATTCTTTCATAATTTATTCAAAATGTGGTGATAAGTCATTGATACAGGCATGGGGAATTAGGTAGGAGACCAATCCAAAAGATTAGATTTGATTTAAATAAATTAAATTTTTTTTAGAGCTAAAACTGTTCTTGATCCCTAGACACTTTTGATGTGTATGTCTATCTTTTAATATTAACTCACTAGAACCGTTTTTATTGTAATCAAATTTGGTCGAAATTAATGCATTATTTAGAAAGAATTGTATGATATTAAATGTTTAAAACGGGTATTATAGCGCGAAGATTAATCAAAGATAAGCATTCAGCTTACCTTCGTGTTTGCCCGACGTTTCGAGCGTTTTAAGCTGAATGCTTGTCTTTGATTAATCTTCGCGCTATAATACCCGTTTTAAACATTTAATATCATGTCAGTGCGCGTTTACTTAAAAAATAAGAATTGTATGATTTTTTTTGTAACGAATAAAAGCTACTTGACGAAGAATAAAAAAAAAACTCGAGTAACACCGCGCGGTACAGCTAGTCTCTTATATATGGTTCCCCGTTTGAGATCCTTAGTTTGAACCTAGAAAGGTACACATCTGAAAAAGAAAACTATAATATAAAACTTACCTGAAAGAATAGGCAGAAGCACACCCATTGGTAGTACTTGTATATCTTCCTGTCACTCATATCTTCCTTCCCTTTCTCTCTGCTGTTGCCGATGCCAGGATACGGAACCTCCACGCCGACCTTCTTGTTGAAGAAACTTTTCAGTGTGTAAGTGGAATGTATCCAGCAGTACGTGTTCAGAACGTCCTCCGGTATGTCCTTCGTGTGGATACAGTCAATGGGGTTGCCAACGTACTGGCGCGTGGTCACAATAAGACTGAACGATATAAGCAGTATGACAGTTATGGAATAGTGCAAACGGAACACCGGCGAGTCGATGTGCACATAGTTTACTTTAATGAGATTTTTCAATCCGCGGAACACGTCTAACATTGTAAGGTGTGTGCGACCGTGAATCTAGCATCGGTACGGTCATTCACGAGCATTCTTTTTTGTGAAATACTTTTTTTCGAACTAGTTCCAGTTGTTTTCTTTTCTTTTTTGTTCGTTGCGTCCTGGCAGCAAATACTTTCGACACTTTCTTAAATAGTATTATTTATTTTTTTTAATTATATTTTTATTCTTTTTTTTAATTTCGCAGCACCGTAGAGATTATTGCTTTGACAGTTCGTTGTGGTAAGGCACTTGTGTTTTTTTTTAAATCTTCGGCAGTGTCAGGGTTGTTCACACCCCATTATTAATTATATTTAGGTTTATACTAATGAATCTTCTTCGGTATCTTGATGAAGTAGAGCAGCGATATCGTCTGTCGCATGTTTTCTCCTTTTCATTATTTCAATGTTGGCGTCACTGAAAGGTGATTTTTTTTCTACGTTACGACGCGGATTCGCCGACCACCGTCGATGTGGGTAACAGTGTTTCTATATATATATATACCGGGTGACTTTGGGGTCATGATTCGGAACAAATATTTCTTACTCATCATATCGATGGCTTCCCACCAAAAAGGTCTAAGCGACATTTAAGTAATCTTACAGGAGAGTGGCTTAAAGTTTGAATAAAACAATGTTTTGCGAGAAAAACACATAATCTCTACCGCGTAAGCGACATCAAACTACGTCATAGAGGTATGAAACCTAGACAAATCGACGCAGGAAAAAAAGGCGATCCAAACTGCATACTCAACTCATTTTGGACAAAAATGTCGCTTAGGCCTTTTTGGCTGTCAACCATCGATATGATAAGGCACTTCTTTTCTTGAACAAAATTTTTTTTGTTATGTTTGTGTTACCATATTTCTTAATGAAACGCGCAGACATTATAACTCAATATTGTTCACCATTATATAGGCGCGAATATAACCAAAGACAAGCGCTAACCTTTGTTATTTTATCACTCCAGTCCACTCGTGACCACGACGCATGCAACTGCGTCGAAACGTCGAGTAAAATAACAAAGGTAAGCTCGAGCTTGTCTTTAATTATATTCGCGCCTATACACCCGGTGAACAATATTGAGTTACCATATTTTGTTGGTAATATTCGGTGCAAAAAGATGCATTTTAAGAAATTTAAAATGTCGCAGACAATAAAACAACTGTACTGTTGGAATCACTACAATTTTCTGAGTTAGAAAATATTGGTCCAGAGCATGACCACGAAGTCAGCCTGTATATACATATGTATATACCTACCTAAATAATGGCTGAAGAAGACATTGAAAATAGAAAATGCTTTAAATTAAATCGCGACGCGGGAATAGCATTCATTATGTATAATAATTGTTCGGTCGGGTGCATTTCGGAAAGTGTGCTACGGAGTTGCATAACCTAATACCCCCATCGCGTTTTTACAATAGGACAACCAGGAGAACGGCAAAACGTCATCCATACCAGGTGGATTTGCCATTTACGCGAACCAAACGGTTTGCGTCCACTTTCATAGTGCGTACCGCCAGGATGTGGAACGACTTGCCGGAGTCTGTGTTTCCTGCGCAGTATAGTCTAAAGGTCTTCAAGTCACTGGGGTGAATTGGTACCTACTGAACAAGTGTGCTCCATCGTAGACCACATCGCTGCTTAACATCAGGCAGGATGGTGGTCAAACGCTTGTTCATAGTGATTAAAACAAATGAAGACATTTGTACGCTGTATCCGGTTGTGGTATGTAGTTTGTGTGCTCGCGTAGAATTTTTCCTTCCAAATTACATTCGAGCTGTTCGCCTTCAGGGAAAGCTTGTGATCTCTCAAACAGAACGCTCTTGTTATGATTATGAAGTTATTTACGACTTACTGAGAAAACAATATGGCCAATAATTTTGCTGCTCGAGTGATAATGATTTCTTACAAGTATCATTGTTTTCACCTTCCTTCGGTTATTTTTGGATGTATTTTTAAACTTGTACCGGTCATATGAATGTCGTTACTAACTGTTACATCTCAACCCAAGTGAACAAGTGTGCTCCATCGTAGACCACATCGCTGCTTAACATCAGGCAGGATGGTGGTCAAACGCTTGTTCATAGTGTTAAAAAAAACCCCTTACCAATAAACGCGTAGTCACTTATACAACGGTTATTACAGGTCTACTTGAACTGGTTATGCCGTATTTGACATACAACTGACAAGTTAAGTTGAGCTTTGTGTATCTTCGAAATAGCAATTCCGCCATTATTAGTAAGGCCGTAAGAGTGTTAAAGGACCCCGAGCAATGAACTTAGAAACTCTGGGAGAGGAACTGGAAAGAAATGTATACGGAATTCATAAAATAAAAAATAACAAAAAAATAAATACACTTCACGCCTTTAATCCCAAAGCGGGGTAGGCAGAGGCACTGAATTCATAACTGAAAGAAAACGCGTGTAAAGGGAGAAACCCCGAGCTTGAAACTGATGGTCTTAGAAACGTTGTTGGGCTCGTCAATATGAACAACTACTTACGCAACGCAACGCTTGTACGGTGAAGGACAACATCCTGATGAAACCCGCACACCACTAGGTGTGTGAACCCTATAACGGCGATGGGCTCACCCCCAGTCACGTTGGGTTATGGCAAATATGCTTGGTGAACCGTGGACATTTGCTTAGCAAGT
Source organism: Conopomorpha cramerella (assembly GCA_012932125.1). NCBI lineage: Eukaryota > Metazoa > Arthropoda > Insecta > Lepidoptera > Gracillariidae > Conopomorpha > Conopomorpha cramerella. The sequence goes on from SJJU01015263.1 coordinate 13,538, forward strand.
GCCTCTACCTACTCCACTTTGGGATTAAAAGGCGTGAAGTGTATATAAATCATTGTTTAAATGTGATACATATGTCTTAATTAATTAGCGAGTCGAGGAACCATTTTTACGATAATTTATCAAAAAATAAAGAGCATGTTTGACATTTAGATTTATTATTGTATGAGCCGAGAGCATTCTTTGAAATGTTTGAAAATAAATTGGTCCATTTTGACAGTATAATACCTACTATCTATTTTCTGTTAAATGATACGGAAATTACGGGTTTATATATACTAGCTGGTAAACATTTGTTTTGCCATAATAAGTTGCCTTTGTATCCCGTGTATTGGGAGAAATACAACTGGTAGATGCATAAAAAATAGATAGTAGCCGATTATCAGACTTACTGAATACGCATATGAAATTTGGTAAAATTCGGTTATGCCGTTTCGGAGGAGTACGGTAATTAACATTGTGACATGGAAATTTTATATACCCTAATAGAAATGAGGATAGTAAATAATAAGGGGGGTTTATTGGTTTCATTTTTTTATTGTAGTCCAGTTGGTCGGATACTTGACTTGTAACCGGGAGGTCGCGGGTTCGAGTCCGGCTACTGGACGTGAACCAATGGGACTCTTTTTCAGAGCCTATGTTCGCAACGCAACGCTTGTACGGTGAAGGACAACATCGTGATGAAACCCGCACACCACAAGGTGTGTGAACC
>SJJU01015264.1:0-11302 GCA_012932125.1 Conopomorpha cramerella
GACAGGCCTAACCCCTTTGTATCCATCTAGTCATTAATTTAGTTCTACTACGTGTGTGATTAGATGCAATAAGTAATTTGAATGAAACTTCTAGCATAGCCGGGTTTTCGTCTAGTATCAAAATATTTACTCCTATAGTGAATACCTTTCAAATACTGGTCCCATCTGAACCTAAGGTCTTAGAAGAAGGTGCTTGTGACAGTTCAGATCCAGTACGATCGGTCGCCCGAGGCTTTGCACTAAGTCCACACCTCACTCCACCGGGCTCGTATTTTGAATTATTAATCCTGAAACGGAATGCCATGAATTTGTGGCCCTGCATTTTGGAAAACACGTCCGTAGGTAGTGTAAGGTTGAAATTGGTTTAGGGTTCACATGTTGGTTTAAAGTATTTACTTTCACGTCTGTTAATCTCAAAGCGTTGTTGGCTGACTATATACTGATTATTTGCAAAATCAATGCTTATTCATCACGTATTTCACTATTTTTTAGAACATTATTTAAATGATGACTCTACCGTCGTCGGTCTAGTTGTCAGAATATATCCGTTTATTTCGAAGGGTCGGGGCCGTTCAATTTACGCCGCCGGCAGGTGTTTTGGTGATGAGAAAAAAAATACGCCTTTTAATCTCAAAGCGGGGTAGGCAGAGGCACTTGCTAAGAATATGCCCACGGTAATACACCAGGCGTATTTAACGCAATGTGAAAGGGAGTGAGCCCATCGTGTGCGAGTTCCATCACAATGTTTTTCTTTAACGTATGAGCGTTTGGTGATGAGCTTTATATTATTTGTTGAACGTGTATTATTTTAAAGAGAATAAACATATTTAAAAACCAATTTATAATATATAAATATTTGGTTGCTTGATTTCCGTAACATTGTGTTTGTTTTGATGAGGTATTTAAACATTATTTAGAAACAACAGTAACTCTGCGTCAACTATTACGTACGCTAGTGCAAAAAACATTAGCAAATTAACACAGGTACAATTTGTATGAAAAACATTGCGTTATAAATAGAAAATATAGAAGCAATAATCTAATTTACGTTCCTCGCTAATGAGTTTATTGCGAAATTCCCTCCAAGGAAAACCTTCAGGAAAAATGTTTGTAACATCAACCCAAAAGTAACCCACGGACCTTACTAATAATATTCTCACTCATTGGGTACGTGAGCTTTCTACTTTGCCCCTCGTATTTTGCGAGGGTGCGAAAGAAATTTCCTCAATGCCGTCGGACTTTTCTGTATCAATTTACCCACGAGTCTATCACTTTGACACGTCGAAAGTTACCTTATGTAGGTGTTGTATTACTGTGTATGATAATTATCCGTTTATCTAGTAGGTCCTTTAACAGTTCCTGTCTGAATTAAAATTGACACATGATTTTTAAAGTTTAAAACGGGTATTACATACTGGTAACTGTGTCGTAACGTCGGGAAAACAACGAAGGCAAGCTGAATGCCTCTCTTTGGTTAATTTTCGCGCTATAATACACGTTTTAAACTTTTAATACTAGGCGCGTTTCTTTTTGACACATGATAGTTCGAACAAAGAATTAATAAAAGAACAAGACCGTGGGTATAAACCTAATTATCTGGTCTACACAATTGTCTGGTCACATTAATGTCATTTGTCGATTGAATTATGTATAAGCTCACCGGAAAATTGTACATACATACATACATACACTTCACGCCTGTCTCCCAGAGGGGTAGGCAGAGACTACAGATCTCCATTTGTCACGGTCCTGACATACCCCTTTCGCTTCATATACATTCATACATCTTTTCATATTGAATCGGGTTCGGAAAATTGTAAGAAACATAATATATTAAATGTCTGTGTATAACGTGGACGCTGCTGAATAATAAGCCCTTTTCTTTCGTCCATTTTGAATGCAATTAAGCAGGTGTCAATGTCCCGAAACAGAAAAAAAATCAATCTCCCGATTTGAATGTACTATCTTTTATACTTTGTATAGAAAAAGATAGAAAAAATATCTCTGTTACTTCGATTTGGGGACACTTGTATTGTTGTCGACAAAGATCTAGAATTACCATTTTACTAATCTACTGTTTTTATTCTGCAATACTCTCAACAGTTTTAGGATTTTGCTTTGGTGAGCATTTTTACAGCCTAGACTAGGTCAAAATTAGTTAACATTTAATGGAAGTAGAACTTTTTGACAAGTTTATTTTTATGTTGATTTCATTCACACTAGCTGTTACATAACACAAATAACGGAACGCCTCGTTGAGCCATAGGACTACATAACGCGCGTCAAATTTCACGCATTGCGCTGCTCACACCCTGTCCATATTAAATGATTGTTGGTTTGAGTAGTTTCGAATAAAGGACAGAGTTTCCGACTAAACCGTACAATGCGGCGTCAAGTATTCATCAATTTGCCGACATCCAGTATCGAGTGATTTCGATTACGGTGCGTTAGGGGCGATTCACGCCAAACGTAACGTAGCGAAGTACTTTTTAAGAATAGCCGTGGCCTAAGGTCTCCATTATAAAGGATCGTTTAAGATAAAAAAATACACTTCACACCGTTGAATAAAAAACCGAGGTAGGCAAAGGCAACTTACATTGACAATTAAAGCACACTTGACAGTTATTAAATTAGAGAATCACAAAAAGCCGAGTAACGTTTGAAGATTGACAGTAACTATGCTTGATTATGTTACGTCATTAATATAATTATGTAAAGTCCATTAGTACAGTATTTTATCATTCTTACAGAAGTTGGTATGAAATCAATAGTTATTTTTGTTGACAGTTATAAAATGCACCGCAATACGCCCCCTTTGGTGCGAATAGTACCTTTATGTGAACCCCCTACTTGGACTCTAAGCCTTACTGCGACAAGGCGTATGTAAAAGCCTTCATGTGAATAATTGAGTGCCTTTCGCCCCGAGTACACTGCATTCCGTAACTAAACAGATAAGCGTTTACACTTATGTTTACACTGTCTGTTCTATTGTACTTACTGACCTGTAGACGTCATCAAATGTTTTTTTTTAAATACACACAATATTAATTTACACAATATGTTAAAGCCAAAGCCCAGTAGGCAGAGGCACTTGTCACATTAAGTATTTATTTGTACCTGTCACGACGGCTTCACCCCCTGTCATATTGGGTTAAATACGCTTGGTGAACCGTGGGCATTTACTTGCAAAGTCAAAGTTAAAGCCACTGCCCGCTTTGAGATTAAAAGTTGTGAAGCGTATTTTTTTGTCTAGCTTTTATCCCACTTGCTGAAACCGCTTGCGCGTGATGATGCAGGGTCGTTAAGCGTCGAAGAAAGGGACAGCTGAAATATTGAATGTTTCAAGTCGCCCAAGGGCCTCTAAGGTGGCTGAGTGTTTCTTAACTTCTCTGATCGGTTGCGATCACCTAAACCTAACTTAATGGATAGTTAGTGGGCCTATCGCCGTTATAGGGTACATATAATTTATGGTATGTGGTGGGTTTTATAAGGATGTTTTTCTTTACCGTACGAGCCGTATTGCAGATCCTATATTATAGACTTTTTAAAGAGATCCAAACCAGTATGAGTCACGTCTAGTGTACAGTCGAGCATGAGAATCTTCCACCTTCCGATTGAAGCCCTATGATAAAGATAACTAGACCATACAAGGTTTTTTTTATATATTTATTTTGGTACACTACATCCCTAGGGCCATAAATTGGAGCTGCGAGTTTTAGGACTGAGCTGGAGCGACGCCAAGGAAGTTGCGGTGGACAGAAAGGCCTGGATAGATTACGGGGGCACTGTGCACCATTGGGGATGCCTTAGGACAATATTACCATTATTATAATTTGGGGTCTTTTGACACACGTGGTAACGATGACTCCCATATTTAGGTAAATGATGTTTGATATTGTACAAGAAAGGCACAAAATAATAAAAATTTGATATACTTTTGAATACTTTCGGTATTGGAATCTTTTATTTTCCATATCACTCAAACCATCTTCAAACAACTTCAAACTTAAAAAGAAGTAGAATTTAGCCAAGAGTTTTGCTAAACAAGATTTTGTTTTAAACAAAGAAAAGCACATCAACAGATAGTGAAAATCCTGAATGTTTTTATTTAGAACCACCCTGGTTTTAGGACTGACCGTAAAAAGGAACGACGCATTGGCGTCGTAGATACTAAGTAACACGAATGTAACATATGGTTCATTAGCTTTTAGAATTTGCTTAATGTCAATAAAAATCCTGTTATTTTGTACTCCTAACCCTATTTTGTGTTCATAGTCATCAACTTACTGAATGAGTGATTTAATGTCACTTAAGGTGACTACAGGACAGGTACAGAAATAATTTTCCAAATCACGAAAGCATGTATATTACTGAATAATAATTATCATACTTGTACTGTATGATATAATGGTGATCGCATAAAATTTAAATTAAGTACGTATATTTATGTATTCTATTAATATAATATCTGTAATTATGTAATGTCTATTTTATGTAGGTATGTTAAAACACGCTCTATTTGACAGACGCGCTTTGGACACATCGTGGGTCACTTTTAGCACTGACTGAAAATAAGTGTGGGTACAAACCCCAGCATAATCTTGAGCCAGCTGACTTTTTGCAGCCAAAAACTGAAAATGTCACTTGTTTATTTGATTTCTTTTTATTTCTGTGTTTCTTATGTATACCGATATTTTTTAATATTTGTGTTTCTTTGTTAATTTCTGTGTTTGTCTATGTTTCTGTTATTTTTGTAATATTTGTCTTTTAAATTTTGTTTTCTGTTTGTTTTTTTTTTGTTATGTTATTGTTATTGATAACTGTGTCCTTCTTGTTTTTGTGTATCCTTCTTGTTTTTTAGTGCAAATATACCTCTCTATCTCTCTCTCTCTCTTCTGCTGTTGCGAAAACTGTTCATTGTAATGGCCTCCCAAGGTGGCAGTGAATTACAAATCAAAGTATACACAGGTACTCTGACCATCTAGGCTAGAGACTCATTTCGATCGTAACTGATATCGCCTTTAGGTCAATTTCCACGATTTGATGAGTAAGGAACACACACAAACCACATTATTACTGTGAATAGACAAGTTGTGTATTTTGGGATTTCCCAGAATGTGCTTAACGCAGTACCTGTCCAGTGCAGTCCGCAATAAAATCTTGTTACAAATTTTATGTGGAGGATATAAACTTTGGACTGAATGTTTATGTTGATTAAAGCGAATTCCTCTTTTTCGTAGCAGAAAATAGCATTTAGGTATGTACAGCAAATGCACTTTTTTACAGTCTAGATCTCGTGTCCGCTTTGCTCTGTCTATGTATACTTATTTATTAATAAATTCCGTGAATAAACAACAATTTATGTTCAACTGGCTGGGCCGGCAACCGTTGTTTTCCTAAAATATAAATTATTAACAGCGTTTCTCTGCTATTTACACACCCATAATTATTATAAACTATCCTCAATAATCACTCTATGAAAATACGTATGAAAATTCGTTCCAATTTTTTTTATACTATAGTGGACGCCCTGCTATTTCATTCGCGTAGTTTCAGTATGTCATACAAACTATAGCACCCTCTATACTGCACTAAGTCCCACAGGAACGGGATAAAAAGCATCTTATGTTATTCTCCTGGTTGTAAGTTATGTCCCCACCAATTTTCTGGCTAATCGGTTGAATCGTTCGTGAGTTATAAGTGTTTTAACAAACCTCCTTTCCAAGTCTTTGTTTTATATATACGTATATAGAAATAAAGATAAAAATTTTATTTCCGTGATTTGACGTATATTGTCTTGTGTACATTATGTGTAAAAAACAAAACAGGGTGTAACTTGTACAATGTATTAGTACGGTGGTATCTTAATATATTAGTACGGTGGTTTTGACGGACGCTATTTACATCTGTAAATTCTATATACTTTGTACCTAAAATAACAAGGAATACAACTCCTTCACCGCACAGGTCTCCGACTCCAGTACAAACGCTTAACAGCGGCTTAACCGCAACCTGTGTCAATGAATAGTTGGAAAAGCCTTCCGGTAAAATGGCGAAACTGAATTTAAACCATTCTATCCTGAGCTTTTATATTGAAGTCCCCACTTGTGTCACAAGTCCAGGTTAAAATTATTTGTTACGCTAAATTTGCATACACATCACAACAAAGTTTGACCATGTAGTAGCGACATAGTCTCCGAGGTACAGTTCAATACTGCGTGTGCTTACTTTAGGTGATTTAGTGGCAGCGCGGGTATGTATTACAAATTGCTCTTTGGAGACACTGTGTCAGATATCTATGTAACTAATACGAGTGTTGCATTGAATAGAGACATTGTCTATGGACGTAAGATTATTGTTTTATGAGTGAATTATATTTTTTTATGAATTTGGCAACGTACACGAACACACAATACACCCATGTAATATATACACACACGGACACACAGATACACTCAACACTACCTAAGATTAGAGTATAAGTGAATGTTTCTTTATTTTTATTTTACGTTATTACTATAAGAAGTAGAAGCTGGATGCGAGAAGCCGAAAACAGATCACAGTGGCGTGCAATTGGAGAGGCCTATGTCCAGCAGTGGACAAGTATGGGCTGATGATGATGACTATAAAAATATAGTGCCCAACAGAATCAATGTTTGTCCTCTCTATTTATGTAACATAATGTATACCGACCATTGTAGAAGGTATAAAACATATGTATACAACAAAACAAAACCGACTCCTGCCTCCTGCAGCGCTGTTTGTCCCTATATAACTTTTACAAATTGAAAATACCTAGTAGAAACACCTTACAGTTATGTCCAAACTGAATAGAAAATCACCATATTATTGTATTAATAATAATTATTTTTCCCAGGTATCCAGTCAATTATTAAAAAAATGCAATTCAAAACAACAGTCTCATCTTATTCCAGATCTGGTCATAAAAAAATGCGACGCCATTAAGGCCGAAAAGGAACGAGACACTAAAAATACTTGAACGAAATGTTCCGGAAGAACCATCGAAGTTTTGTAACAAACTCTCTGAACAACAACTATCACTAGAACCAATATAATTTGACCCACCGTTCTCACTAACTACTAGGATAAAGTAGACGTAGGAAACTATTCACCTGTTGGCGTAGATTAGGCCCCGCGTACATGTAGGTACCGCTATTTCCATCCCTCCTAACATTTTATATTAAAACTTAAGTTAGAGACAGGCCCCTTTAAAAAGTAGACGAGTATGCAAAGGCACTCGGATAACATTCCGTTGTGAATGCTGGCAGCGATCCAAGGGGCTTTCTAGTCGCGATGCGGTTTTAAATTATTTTATGGCTTGCTTTATGAGCTTGGAAAAATTGTGTACCCCTATGTAGGGACCAGCCATTTGAGACGGACGGCGGCGGTGATGTGTGGGCGCTCGCTGCTGCGCTTACATAAAAGGTCCCACATCCACTTAATGCTATAATCTCACATAAGTAGATACGGTCTACAGCTAATAGCCCATATACCGGGGATAAGACTTAGCTGGTGATGGGCTTGTCTCTGATTTATTTATCTTTAGTGAAGCGGCCAACCATTTGGAAATATTATGATGTCTCCCAGGGCAGTTCCAGGTAAATTATGGGTACTGCGTTGTATTGGGATTAGGCAGGGCGATAATTATATATTTTTTTAGTGGAGGCTCAGAGATTTCATTTGCGTAGTTTCAGTTTTTCATAAAGGGCATGTAGGTACGTACAAAATCTTTCAGACGTCTTTTTGCTCTTGATCATTCAACGGCACATTTAAAATGAATGTTGTTATTTTTATGACTTAACTATTCTCAATTCGTGCATAAGCCTTTTATAAGTTTGTTTGATGATTCTTCTTTTGTTGGATAGAAGATACTTCAAAGGCAGTTCCATGATAAGAAAAACTTTCTTTTATACTTGTTTAATGGGCGAATAGAATGTATAATAAGTGCATTTCAGAGGAGTTAGTTTAGTTAGTTTTTCGTTATTTCAATATTCTGATAGACAACGTGGAAAAATACGATTTGGATAATTTTTGGGCTGTTTACAAAAATCCTAGTTCGTATTGTATAGCAGTGGAAGTTAGCCCTTATGATGGAGTGCGAGGTATGCTGTTGCAAATAGGAAGCTCTCAGTGCGAAGAATCAGAACGTCTCGCGCTACCCGCGCCACTCGCCCGTCCTGGAATTGGTTTTTCAATGAATTTTATTGCCCTGTTGCGCTAAAATTTATGGTTTCTCTCTTTAAATGTAAATTTGTGTGTCGCTGTACAATGCTCACTTTGAAAAATAATGTGCCCAGACATTGTAAAGTGTAATGGATGTGTGGTCGGTTGTACCTGAAGGTATTATTAAGTAGCGTGGAAAGGAGCAATTGCTAGGACATAACTAGTGAAGACGTGATTCTTTCTAACGTTAAGATTTGGAATTCAGAAAGAAAAAATGTATTTTATAATGATGTATAAGTTCCAAACGTATCAAACGAATACAAAAATAAATTATTTATTCGAATTATTTTAATTTTGCAAGTACTATTATTACTTTAGTTCTAGTTTTGAACAAATATAATAAAAAAAACTTGATGGCCTAGCCTACGTTACTTGGTGGTAATCTATTTTTCTAACAGTAAACTTTTTTTTCAATCGATTCATCAGTTTTTTTCGTTACGTATATAAATACAATATTATTCTCTTTATGATATCAAAGTATCAATTTATAGTTCTTATAGGCAATCGCTCGACACTTTGTACAATGTCGTACTATGTAAGACTAAGTGGGAACAATATTTATCTGAATATAATTATTTATTTCGTAGAATAATATCATAGCAAAATTGAATTTCAACGGTAGTGGTAGTATTATTAATGTCCTTGAATTTGCTTACTGGCTATTCCTGGCAATCAATACGAACTGAATAATCTACCATAACGGCAAATAGCTTTTGAAACAACCACCTGAACCGAAATTGATATATACTATTTGAATAAATAAAGGCCAACCATCAGCTATTAGAATTGATAGCTATCGGTTGAACTAAAATCAACTAGAGAGGAAATTCCCATATTGGGAATTAGTAGATATTTAACTGTAGGTAAGGGCTCAGTATACTGGTAATTTATAGGATGGGGCCTGTAATGTTAGAAAAATACTTTAACTTACTAACTAGAACTAGACTTCAAAGTACGTTATTGCAGAATAAGCAAAAATCGTGATGTTTACTAACTGTGACTGAAGAGAAGCGAGTGAAAAATCAATCATCCCCTGTTTTAGTACCATTAGGGTTAGAACAAAATGTGTATAGGACCAATTTCGGGGTATACGTTATTCATTAAAAAAAGAATTATCAAAATCGGACTAGTCTGTACGAAGTTAGGATCACACATAAAAAAAATATACGCGTCGAATTGAGTACCTCCTCCGTTTTTTCGTCGGTCAAAAAGGGAAATTATATACTGCCGCGTTTTCTTATAAAGAAAGTATTTGTTTTATTGTCCTTTTCTATTATTAGTTTTTGAAAAAGTCCAAAAAGTGAGCAACGATTTTTGTTTCATAATGCTAAACATTACAATATACTTGATTAATCATACTTTTTTAGATAATAATATTTATTAACAAAAACAAAAATAACGTTATTGACTTTTCATTTAAAATTAAACGAATATCGAATATTATATCATTGCTATTATTATTTATCTTCTGTGTACTGAAGATTTGCGTTCCTTTGATCATAGTATTAGTGTTAATCGATAGAAAATAGTTTCATGCTTCAGTTAGGTATCGTGTTGCTCAATACACTGTGTAGTGATAAGCTCTTGTGTAGCTCATAGCTGGATAATAATCTGTGATTACTGCTACAGAATATGTAAATTCCACACGAGGATACAGTTTCATAACGTCAAGTATCGCATCTGTACACAAGTACCAAAGTAATAAGTTTAAATGAATGATTGAATACACTTCACGCCTTTTAATCCCTAAGTGGGGTAGGCAGAGGCCCACGGTTCACGCTCGCGTATTTAACTCAACGTGACAGGGGGTGATCGCCGCCGTTATAGGGTTCACACACCTTGTGGTGTGCTAGTTTCATGACGATGTTGTCCTTCATCGTAAGGCATACATTAGACGATACGTTTTGATCTCAGTTTTACCACAGTCATGATTGTGATTGACGGATTTCCTATCGTCTAATATAGTGAATAATGTTTGAATTAGTACTAGTAGTCATTCCATAAATCATGACATGAATTGAATGACGCTTGCACGAGCGTCTAATGTCTGCCTAAGAGCGTTGCGTTGCGCAATCGCAAAACAAGAATCCGACCAACTGGACCATAGACGCTTGATCTTCCGCCTAAAAGAAAACAAAATACACTTAACGCCTTGTTATGCCAAAAGGGTAAGTGTTAGAATCACCTTTTAACCTTACCAAATGCTCACAGTTCAATAATAGTGTATGTATACGAACGTGATAGCGGCGCCTGTCGCCATTGTAATGTTCACACACGTTGTAGTTTTATCTCACCGCATGGTACACGCCCCGTACAGTCTGTATTGAACTCACAACCTCACGATTGAATGTTTTTTATCACTGTGAACAACCGTTTGACCACCATCCTGCCTTATGCTAAGCAGTGATGTGGTCTACGATTGAGCACACAAATTTTCATTAGGTACCTATTCACCCGCGACTTGAAGACCTTCGGACTGTACTGCGCAGGAAACACAGACTCCGGCAAGTTATTCCACATCCTGGTGGCTCGCACTATGAAAGTAGACGCAAACCGTTTGGTTCGCGCAAATGGTAAATTTACCTGGTATGGATGACGTTTTGCTGTTCTCCTGGTTGTCATATTGTAAAAACGTGATGGGGTTATGCAACTCCGCACACTCTTCAAAATGCACCCAATAGAAGACAGATAGGCTCGCAACATTGCGGCGATGCAGAAGTCTTTGTAGCCGAGCATCAAACAGCCTGTCGTCGCCTGTCCAAGTCCGACCTCTGGACTATAACCGCTTCATCTTGTTGAGTTTTTAAGTATTTTTATTCACAAACCAATACGTAAGCACGCATTATTCCACTTTGAGTAAACTTATTTATTTACCGAACATACAGCTTCGGTCACAAATTACTTTTTTTTATTTACAGGCCCTGTACCATAAGGCTTTAAAGTAATATTGTTTACGCTGCGTCACAGTGTCAGTGTTATACCTCTCATCTAGCGGTATCTCTGTCACACAGCGAAAACCCTCATATTAGGGGGGCAGTGCTACAAGGATATTAGCGCG
>SJJU01015266.1:0-18635 GCA_012932125.1 Conopomorpha cramerella
AGAGCGTCTGTGGTCCAGTTGGTCCGATACTTGACTTGTAACCGGGAGGTCCCGGGTTCGAGTCCGGCTACTGGACGTGTACCAATGGGACTCTTTTTCAGAGCCTATGTACGCAACGCAACGCTCGTACGGCGAAGGACAACATCGTGATGAAACCCGCACACACTACAAGACAAGGTGTGTGAATCCTTTGTTATTCTAATTAACGACTCCATCACATAAGCCCGGGTGATGTTTATCAAGGAGATCTAGCTTTAAAGTACAATGTGAAATTATTGTTTAATGTTTAAATAGGTATGTATGTGTCCTGTAGGGTTACATACCTTATGTGATTATTCTCTGATAACTTCTCTGAATTCTTTAGATAATTACAGTGAAGACATTCAAAAAGGTTCAAAGTAAAGTTAGTCAATTGGGAATATTGATTAAGGGCTAACTACACAAAGAGTGCAAATTGTAACATCGAAAACATTTTGAATGTTGAATAAGTAAGTAAAAAGAACAATATCCTTTGTACTGTCTCGGAATATTTGTATGTTTTATAGACTTTATAAGAGTTATTTTGACAGAGAACGGCTATTACAGCAGTTACCAGTGGCGTGCACACCATATAGGCAAAAAGACACTGCCTACCTTAGTATTTTGGATACCCGATAGAGTTATTGCTAGATCCTTTTTGTTGTACTCACGACATAGGCTAACGAAGGTCCTGTGTTTTGTAGGTGAGTAGATAGGTGTGTACCTGTGTTTCGTAAAGACAAGTTACCTATACATAGGTGTCAATCCTTGGGGATTACTGCCTACCTTGTCGTAAAAGCCAGCGCACGTCACTGGCACTTTTCAGACATCAAAGTTACTAGTGTAAATTTGATGTCTGAAAATGTGTACATACCTTCTTCTCCTTAAGTAACTTCTGATTAGTGTCCTCGCTTAGTGCATATTCTTCTTCCAACTTCTTGATCTTGGCGTCGCACTGCACTCTTTCTAATTGCAACTTCTGTCGCGCCGCTTCTTCCTCCTCCAACTGCTCTTCTAGGTCCTGTGATAGAAGTTTAAGATCGATTGTTTTATATTTAGTAGTACACCTTTAGAACTCAAAAGAAGCATCTGAAATAGAATCTCGAAATCTACGCAAAGAACTCTTCTTGGGATGGACCTTCATCCATTTGACCCAATTCTAGTGCGGAAATCTGTCACATGAAGTTGTAGACACAATCTATAAACCAATCGTGTTGTTTTGTGTCAAGCTAAACTAAATCCGTTCATGAGATTTCGTTCCCCGTTTACAGGAGGTATAGAACTAGAAACTTTTTTATTATTTCATAGAGAAATTCCTTATACTTAACCGTCCGGAGCAACTGGGTTATGTCTGACATACTGACATACATACATACACTTCACGCCTGTCTCCCAGAGGGGGTAGGCAGAGACTACAGATCTCCATTTGTCACGGTCCTGACATACCCCTTTCGCTTCATCTACATTCATACATCTTTTCATACATGACCTCCGGTTTCGAGTACTTTTCACGCCACCTTAAATGACACACACACACACCGACTTAACCCTCAAATACCTATGGTATCAATTATGAAACCAAACAAATTTTGAAACACATCAATCAATCAGTCAATATTTCTAACGGTTTGTTTGAATAAACAAAAAAAAAACAAATTAAAAAAATACAATGCGATTTTTTTTGTTCTTTTTTCCTTAATCTACACTAAAATAAGTATACTCTATACTATTGTTCTTAAATTAAGAACGATATATCTGTGTTTTAAGGGTTAAACCCCATCGGTGTACATCGGCGGTGCGTGCCGGGTGATTGTGGGAGCTCACCGTCGGCAGTGGGGTGGTGACGTACCTGTATGTTGAGCTGCAGGCGCTTCTTCTCGTTGTGCGCCTGCGCGGTGCGCTCCTCCTCCTCCTCGATGCGTCCCTCGAGGTCGTGCAGCAGGTCCTCCAGCTCCTGCTTGCGGGCGGCGGCGCGCGCGCGAGACTCTTCCGCCTCCGCGCACAACTCTAGCTCCGCCTGTTACACACACACACACACACATACAACGTGTATCCTCAATTCAATACATCAAACTATTTTTCTATTCATCATCAGCCACATAACGTGTGCTGGACGAGGGCCTCTCCCAATGAGATCCGTCATTTGGGGTGAAATACCAGTAATCGCCACGCTTGGCAGGCGGGTTGGCGATCGCAGTGGTGTTGTGGTTTAACTCACAGAGAGCGCTGCTGCCCGTTCTCTGGAGAGCTCCCTCGGTCGTGTCTTACGACCCCCATGACGGGAAAAGTTGGGCTGGGGTGGTGACACATGTATTCTATTCGCCGTCACCACACGGCTATTTTTCTATTAAGAGCTTTTTTTTAATTAGATATTTTAAAATGTTTATAGCATTTATTTCAAACATAAAAGAAAAATAATACTAATAATTGCAAATAAGGCTGTTAGTAATGAGTACAGTTTGACTATTCCTATGACGTCGCCCGTCGCGAATACAAACTTTTCAGTCACAGTGGCCGACCGAACGGCCGACAGTGACGTCACGAAAATGGCGAAATTGAATAGAATATTTCGAATGAAATAACAACGCTCTCTCAACATCAAATTACGTTTGAAAATACTAATACTACTATTGACAGTTATTTGGGCTACAAAATTGTAAAACACCTTCTTTTACCTAATTTTTGGCGGAAAAAACAAAAATTTGCTATTAATGATTAATCTAATGCATTATTAAAAATCAGCTTTTTTTCGCAAAAACATACTTACATGTTCAAAAGAATTGTTCAGGTTAAACGTTTTTCATCATTAAAAAAAATTGCCATAAAAGAGCCACTGCAAACCCACCTGCAACTGTTCAGCCAGCTGCATCTTCTCGGCGTTAGCCTGTTGGAACTTGTGCTCGTATTCCTGGCACCGCTTGACCTGCGCTTCTAGATTATCCCTCACACCGCGTAGCTCTTCCTCCTTCTGGCTCAGTTTCTCCTCTTGTTTGGTTACTTCGAGAAGCGGTTTGACCTGGAAACGTAGGAGCATGATTAGTGTTTGTGGTTTTGGGTTGTAGTATTGTTTTATAGACTAATAGTTTGAACATAGCTGTGTAATAGAGCCCTTCGTGATCAGGTTTTTAAATTTTGAGAAAAAAAAGTTAAATATGTACTATATTAGGTACATTTATAAAAGTTACATTTCTTAGGGTTGTTGGAACTCTGTTTATAGAAACAGCCCACTGCACGATCGTGTCGTATATGATCGATCACTAAAACCTAGATATACTAGAGTATAAAGAAATACAACTAACCTTTATGTACAGTCTCCACCACTGCCAGTTCCTGAGCTTGAGGTACGCGGCGCAGTTCCGCTGGATGATGCGGATGGCGTTGAGCTGCTGCAACCGTTTCTGGTAGTTGCGACGTGCGAGGTAACCGCGGCAGAACGCCTGGAAGTTCACGATCAGGTCCGTGATCTTGTAGTCTCTCTCCTCTTCCAGATGAGCCAACACGCCGGCACGGAAGAAGATCTTCGACTGTCCCACGCGGTACAAGTTGTGGTCAAGCTCCAATGCTTCGATCATCTGCTCGCAAGCCTTCTTTCCATCCATGAAACCCTTGGCGATGATGTTGGGAGTGAGCAGCTCGTAACGCTGTCGGAACTCCTGGAAGGGAATCCTGTTAGGGAAGCCCTGGCGGCAAATCCTGATGCCCTCGAGCACACCATTGCAGCGCAACTGGTCGAGCACTAGCGGCGCCTCTATCTTGCCGGCGCGCTTCTCGTGGTTGGGGATGATGCACCGCACGAAGTTGGGGTTCGTGTTGCGGAGGGTCGCCATCAACTTCGTTAGCTGTTCCTTGTACAACTGAGACACTGTTCGGAACATACCCTTTCTGGTTCTAGCGCCGAATTGTGTGTCAGTCATGGCTTGCTGCGCCATGCCTACGATCTCCGCATCCTTCCAGATGTGGCACACGAAGGGATCCTGCGAGTTTTGCAGTAGAGACACTACATTCTCGTTGAGCGGGTCCATGTTCTTCATGAGCCACTGAGACGCGGAGTAATCCACCTTCCCAGCGTAGTGAATGATAGCGAAATCGGCGACGCCACGGAAGTCCGTTTTCATGAACTTCGGATGTACGGAGTGAGCGGAGACCAATTTTTCGACGAAGGTCTTATCAGTGGCTTTCGGGAACCAGCACTCCTCGTCCAACAAAGCCATAATACCCATGGGTTTGTCGATCAAATCTATGGTAGGCTGAAGATCGAGGCCGAAGTCGATGAATTTCCACTCGATGCCTTCCTTCTGGTACTCTTCCTGTTCGAGGATGAACATGGTGTGATTGAAGAGTTGCTGGAGTTTTTCGTTTGTGTAGTTAATGCAGAGTTGTTCAAAGGAGTTCAGGTCGAAGATTTCGAAACCGGCCATATCGAGGATACCTATGAAGGAGGCACCTTGCCGCTTGGTCCTGTCCAGGGATCGGTTGATTCTGTTCACAAGCCACCGGAAGAGCCGTTCATAGCACGCCTTAGAGATGGCCTCAACAGAGAACTCCACCTGCTCTTTCGTCTGTGCTTTAGTGACGAAATCTCGTCCGACCTTGATTCTCGGCTTCAGGAATGCTTTAGTCATCTCCGTTACTTGAAGACCTGGAAAATACATGAAGTGAATTTGAGTAAGTTTCCTAGTAAGTTATAATAGGAAAATTGTATTTAGAGATATGAGTCAATCAAATAATGTAAGAATAATGAGGTACCTAATAAATGAGCGATCTTCTGTGCAACAGTGTTGTCGGGCAGCGTGGCCTGGTCAGAATTCCTCTCCGCCTTGAATTGCATGGAGCCAAAGAGCATCACAGAAGACACTATCCTGAAGATAGCATTGAAATCTTCATTGTTCATGCCCATAATGTTCATTGACTTTATCGTGGCCTGAAACTCTGCCGTATCGTCAATACCTGGTACAGGCAATAGACCATTTGTAAGGAACGGATAGGCTTTCGGGTCTTCGATGATGTATTCTGTCTTCTGCTGTGCCGTAGCGCCGGCCAGAAGCTGATAGAATATGTGGAACGTCCTTTCGTCCTTGGCTTGTCGGATCGCTCTTGACTTTTCTAGGAGATAAGTCTCGATGTTCGCGCCGGCGATGAAGCCGGACGCGTCGAAGTTTATTCTTATGAATTTACCCTGGAATTATGACAAACTGTTACAAAGTTATACAACATTAACAACAGTCATAAAAACATACCGAGAGTTTTGTATGTAGCCAAGTTGGTTTCAAGTGATGATGCAAGTAGCTGGTATAATTTTGCTACCAGAAAGGTATAAAAGGCTTGACGTCGACTTAAATACATAAAATTTTAAAAAAAATACACTTCACGCCTTTTAATTCCAAAGCGGGCAGAGGCTCTTGCCAAGCAAGTGCCCACGATTCACCAAGCGTATTTAACCCAACGTGGCAAGGGTGAGCCCATCGTCGTTATAGGGTTCACACACCTTGTGGCGTGCGGGTTTCATCACGATGTTGTCCTTCACCGTACGAGCGTTGCGTTGCGTATATAGGCTCGGAAAAAGAGTGCCATTGGTACACGTCCAGTAGCCGGACTCAAACTCGCGACCAAGTCAAGTATCCAACCAACTGGACCACAGACGCCCTCTTAAATACACAGGTCAGTATTATCATGACCATCATCAGCCACATAACGACCACTACTGGACGAGAGCCTCCCCCAATGATTACTATGATCAGCTTGTACAGCAAGAAAATTAAATAAGTTGGTTGGTTGGTAAGGCTGTGGAAACGTCGGAAATAAATTGAATTAAAAAATAAGATGGTGCACTTACGAATCTTGATGAGTTGTCGTTCTTTACAGTTTTGGCGTTGCCGAAAGCTTCCAGTATTGGATTGGCTTGCAGCAGCTGTTGTTCTAGTTCGCCCTGGAAACAATTTTTTTTATAACGTATACACCAAACAATAATTTTAATAATATGAGATGAGCCTCAAGAAGATGACTGACATATTATACAATTGACTGACATAATATGTTGGCTTTGTCATATCAATTTCATGCAATCGAGAAAACCTATGTGACATAAATCTTCTTCAGTTTCTTGGGCGTCATGTTAAGGCATATGCAGTGGTCAATACCTACAAAATAAGATGACTACAACATTGTATCTGTTAAAACCCACTTCCATTTTAATCATTTTAATAATGTCTTGTCTACTTTGTATATTATGTAATTAAGAACACATAGTAGTTCGTAGTTTTAAATCGATATTTAACTTTGTAGTACTGACCGGATATATTTAACTTAATGAGAGTTGGAGCTAGAATACTTTAGCGTAATAAGCCTAGGCCAATCCAGTCATCGCAGCCTTGAAGGGACTTGAACCTTTATGGTTGTTAGAAACTTGTAGGGCGATCAGCCCCCCGTAGCGAAGGGCTCCAGGAAAGAAATGACAAGACATACCAGGCACTGCGATTGATTGAAACAAGCTTAGTCGCACAGTGCGTGACATAGCAGCCAATCACAGCGCTTATTTGTTATACACACATCAAAAGTGTCTAGGGATCAAGAACATATTTAGCTCTAAAAAAAATTTATTTAAATCAAATCTAATCTTCTCTCCAATCTGGATTAGTCTCCTACCTAATTCCCCATGCCTGTATCAATGAATTATCACCACATTTTTAATAAATTATGAATGAATTCAGTTTTTGTAAAATATATATTCTTGCAATCTTCTAAAATGTACTTGATCCATAAAAACGTTTGATGTGTGTATGTCGTGCCCGTTTTGAAGCGCGTGCTAGGACTGCTTCGGTTGAAGACGAAAGCGTCGGTTTGGCCTAAGCTTTAGAGGCGTTAAGTCACAATACTTTCTGTGCGACAAAAGTATGCTAAGGATACTTTCCCATTAACCATCTTGTTTTATAGGTTTCAGATGAGCTTCGATCTTAGAGTGGTAGACCATTTCCCTGACCGTTCTTATAACCATAAATACCGACAAACATAAGTTAATGTTAACACACAAACCAAACAAAATATACCTATTGTATTGTTAGTAAATCATCTAACACTGTTACGACACCAATTTATTGCGTATTTTACCTCGAATGTAGGTCCTTTCGTCTATTTAGAATGCATGGAATGGAAATGGTGGCAAAATGAAATATATTTTAATGACAAAATGCGTAAACAGTGTATTGCGATACCATTATCTGTAAACCGGCTCAATTTATGCAGTGGAACATTCATGACACGACGACTTTTTGACAACGAATTGGACGTAAAATTTAGAAAAAAAAATATGTTCTCAACTTCAAGAGAATAAAAAACAAAGATTGGGAAATAATATATCGATCGTAGTCTTTTTAAGCCGAAATTCTGGTAACTTTAGAATAAAATATTTTCATATGGACATTTAAAATGTTACAATATTATTGAGGCAAAAGATATTTCGTTCGGAGTTAGCTGGGTCTGCAGATAAATGGTACCGAATCACGGCATTCAACAAATATTAATTAGCTGCAATCATATTTCGGTTAGCTTACCTACTGGTAAAACATGTTGACAAAGGGTATCTGTTAGTTCACAAGCCAAAATATTCCAGAAATTACATTCAACGCCACAGCATTAAGGATCATAATCCAATGGCCTCATTAGTGTTAGCAATTAATGTTCTCACACAAAAACTTATCACAATAACAATTAATGAGAACGATAACATGCATAATGAATGACATAGCAAGCAACATACCATCATTATTTATTTGTTAATTATTATACATTCACATATTTTCCCTAGTGGTGGCTATATACTAGTGGACGCCCCGCGATTTCATTCGCGTAGTTTAGTAGTACCTGCATCCCAAATTTCAAGTGTCTACCTTGAACGGTTTAGATTTTTCATACAAACATTTTATACCGTTAATTCCCGTTCCCGTGGGAATTTCGGGAATCCCTTAGTTAAATTATCCGCGTATTAATAATATATAATGATATCGCCTATCGCATCTGGGTATAAATTAGACTCCGTTTTTTTTGTATTATTAAGGTTAAAATGTTAATAAATGTTATTTAACTTAACCTGATATGTTAAGTCGAAAAAATATGAATAAACAGAAGCCCACCACCAAAGCTCTTTTTTTATTTAGAATTTCGAAAATCGCATACAAGTTTTCAAAATCAGGAGCAAATAAGTTTAACACCAGACAAAATGTAAAATACAAATCATAAATCAAATTATTCCCGAAAAACCCATCCTAACTGATTGATGGTCATCACCGTCAATCCGTAAGGTTGGGTTTAGCAATTGTTTCATATCATTTGTAAAAAAAATCACTTTCAAAGAAATATAACTGTCAAGTCATTGCCACACTCAGTGCAGGTGCCTTTTACAATGTTAGTAACATTAATAAATGTCTAACATTCTGTCTGGTAGGATGTCACATCTAAACTGCTGATTTTGCCTTCTTAGGTGAGCTAAAGTTTTCGTATTACTTGCTCAACTTGGCAACTCTCGTCTTGTCATCGGCGAGCTATTTAAGCTTATGATATACACACATCAAAAGTGTCTAGGGATCAAGAACATTTTTAGCTCTAAAAAAAACTAATTTATTTAAATCTAATCTTCTGGATTGGTCTCCTACCTAATTCCCCATGCCTGTATGCCAATGACTTATCACCGCATTTTGAATAAATTATGAATGAATTCAGTTTTTGGAAAATATATTCTTGGATTGCAATCTTCTAAAATGTACTTGATCCCTAGACACTTTTGATGTGTGTATAAAACAGTGCGTGAAAGGTGTAAGTGCAGAGGTAACGAATGACAGTGACGAATGGCGAAAGGAAACGTGTTGCGCCGACCCCATCCAGTGTGGGATAAGGACAGGAAAATGATAATACAAAACATGGTGGTTTTCGTAATCTCAAAGCATGCATGGTTTAAGTAAACTTATTATAATCACATTTAGTTAAGACAAGCCCCGAGCCCAATAAAATGTTAGTAACAATAATTGTGATATACAAACGCATCCAGCAAATATATATAACTTACTATAATCAACTGCGGTGTCGGTCCCTGTAGTCGCAGAATCACGGAGACGGAAGATTGTGAAAAAAAAAGTAGAAACGTAAGTAAGATAGACGGTACATGAGAAATAAGTATAAAGGAGCCACCGACAATTCACTGCATATAAAAATAATAAATACACTTCACGCCTTTAATCCCAAAGAGGGGTAGGCAGAGGCACTTGCTGAAGCAAATACCCACGGTTCACCAAGCGTATTTAACCCAAAAATTCACTGCATCTCTCATAATAGTCTAAAACAACATTTTGCAAGAAAAAGAAGGAAATGTATGGGACGGTCCCATTTCATCAATTAATGCATGGGTATTGTGGTAATTTTCTCACAAAAACCATTATGGGTGTTTTAATAGGTAATAGCGATACTCTTTAAACAAAAAATAGTAGCAGAATTACCACTGCAATGAGTAATGGGAATAGAAGGAACTACTCAACATTGTTGACAATTTCAAAAATATTTACTTTTTCTAATACCGGTGGCCCATGAGAAATAATTATTGAATAAGTAGTATCTAGATAGGTGCGACTAGCCCTAAATATAGGTACACGTATTTACAAGAAATTAAAAATACGAAATCGAAAAATGTCATAATTTCTAAAAAATCATTTGAACCCACGACCGTCGTACTAGAATCAGATGCCCTGACCACTAGTGCAGTGAAGTCGTGAAATCTTCATTAAAACATTATTACACTATCCCTTTGTCTTGGTCTTGACTAATAGTATCTAGTAAAGGAATTCCTAACATCAACAAAGCCTGAACATATCGCCACAAACTATGTACTACGTACGGCACATGTGACTAATAATATGTAAATAGCATTGTTCTATTATATAAGGATACATATTATCATTTGTTTTGAGTACTACGTATGATAGGTGTGTTACAGGCAAGCAACGATTTGCTTGATTTACTTAATGCTGTAGCTAATATGGAATGTTCTTTGAAACAATCGAAGGCGCGAACGGATATTATCTTCAATTTCAATTTTGAATAATTTAAGGTTAAAGTTTAATTTCTAATTCAATAAGGATTACTCGTGAGCAGAGAAGCAACCCCGATAAATCGAGGGGAACTTTAAAAATCGTATGAGCGAGCGACTAGTACTGGTTGAAATCGGTTCTTTTTTTCTTTCAAATGAATGTTATAACCCACCCAATGGCTGTTGAACAACAACAGCATTCATAACAAATGAATCGTTCATTGTGCACTGTCTACAATCAGCGAAAGGGTTAAGCTCACCCATATTAGCAAATTACATTTAATGCGCTTTGATATAAAGAACATAATACTATGACAATTAGCAATCGAGGTAATATATCAATCTACTTTAATAAATATTTCTAGCAAATATATAACACACCATGGTGGCAAGTCAAATAATAACAACAACGATAGAATTGATGAATTTATTGTTCAGTACATACACTGCTCACTTTGTTCGGGTACGCTATAAAGTGAACTTAAAAAATGCAGCTGTGTATGTAAATTCTACAGCTTTTCTATTGCAATGAAACAATTATTGCTATAGCAGATACATAAACCATAATAGGCTTACCCGAAAACGGTAGTCGAACCAATAATAACGCTACAAAGGAAATAAAAACTTAAGTTAAAAAGTTCAAAGATCAGCATTTCTCTATCTGTGTATATACAGAGTGTAAAAGGACCGAGCAAACTTAGAAACGTTATTGGGCTCGTCAATATTAACAACTTTTACTATGTTGAGAATACGGGAAATGAAAAAAAAATCATGTCCATACAAAATAGAATTATTATTAGTCTGCGGAAAAGACATTTTGTATGGAGATGAAAAATATTTTCTTTTCATTTTCCCACATTCTCCTGTTTGTAAAAGGTAACCTTAGTAGCTATAATTGTTCATTGACCATCTTGTGTTGAATATTAAGTGGATAATTTTTTAATGAAACGCGCACAGACATTATAACTCAATATTGTACACCGGGTATAGTCCACTCGTGACCACGACGCATGCAACTGCGTCGAAACGTCGAGTAAAATAACAAAGGTAAGCTCGAGCTTGTCTTTGATTATATTCGCGCCTACCTCTATATACCCGGTGAACAATATTGAGTTAGAATATTAAGTGGACAAAATTTAAAGAAACTTTCTGCAGTTAGGTAATTATCTAGGCCCTTGTACACGGTCTTCAGAAACCTAACCAATAGGTCATTAATTTCTACGATCCATTGTGCTTCTGTTGGCAGTATAGACGGCTAAGACCACATTTACATATAATACATTGAACCTTATTCAGTCCTACATAAAGTTGAAAACGTGCGACAATAACGGAAAACAGTGTTGCTATTGATTTATGTTTGGTTGACTATCATCGGTTTAAGAAAATTTAAAGGTTAAACATTAGCTAACTCTTTACTACTTTTAGGAATTGACATGACCTGAGAGAGTAAAATTTGGTACATCAGTGGCGTGCACTGGCTTTTACGACAAGGTATGCAGTAATCCCCAAGGATTTATACCTAATGTATAGGTAACTTGTCTGTACGAAACACAGGTACCTACCTATCTACTCACCCACAAAACACAGGGCCTTCGTTAGCCTATGTCGTGAGTACAACAAAACATTCTAGCAATAACTGTCAATAATTATCTGTAGTATGTGCCTACCCATACGGGAGACAGGCGTGAAGTGTATTTATGTATGTACCTGACAGACAATCGATTTACGTTTGCTACGATCCTGATACGTCCCTTCCTCAATAATCATAGGATATTGTGGCTGGTTATTTAATGTGCTGCCCCCCTTGCAAAGCGCTCCAAGAAAGACACGACAAGACATACCAAGCACTGCGATTGGTTGAAAAAAGCTGAGTCGCACGATGTGTGACATAGCAGCCAATCACAGCGCGTGTTTCATGTATGTCGTGTCTTTATTGACGCGCTTTGCTAGGGGGGCAGGTAAGTTTTAGTGGTCGATTCCTGACGTGGTACAGTGGCGTGCACACCATTAAGGCAAAAAGACACTGCCTACCTTAGTATTTTGGTTACCCGACCTAATAATAGACTTATTGCTATATCCTTTTTGTTCTACTCACGACATAGGCTAACGAAGGTCCTGTGTT
This sequence comes from Conopomorpha cramerella, assembly GCA_012932125.1. Lineage (NCBI taxonomy): Eukaryota > Metazoa > Arthropoda > Insecta > Lepidoptera > Gracillariidae > Conopomorpha > Conopomorpha cramerella. The sequence goes on from SJJU01015266.1 coordinate 12,210, forward strand.
TTGTGGGTGAGTAGATGGGTAAGTACCTCTGTTTCGTAAAGACAAGTTACCTATTCATAGGTAACTCCTATCCTTTCTCTACAGAACATAACTTTTTACCACAACTTGGGTTGACTGGTAGAAAATGCATGCATTTGTAAAGATATTAAAATAAAAATAAATAAATAAAATAAACTACACTGTCCTTGTCATCGGAATGCGATATAAAACACTTTATTTTTAATACTAAAGAAGAAGAAAAAAAAAAGTAAACGCAAGCGAGAGATAAAAATCACGACCTCCTTTATCCGACCAGATCGCTTGTTCCACATTTCGTATCCTTATGTTGGCAATAAAATCGCAAACGCGCAACTTAAACGCTCGAAATTGGATAAATTACGCATGTATGTACATACTTACATACATACATAAGACCCCACGGTAAACGGGTACCACGGTTACCACTGTGGCCGGTTAATTGCGTAATTGTCAAAAAGGTGACACGAAATTTTTCAGTACGTCTGTACTGTCCTTTTAATTACGTAAACACTGTTAAAAAAAAAAAGAATTTCTCGAGACGTCGAAGAGATGTTCCGTCACCTTTACGTAGAGGTACTTGTGGTTGAATAACTGCACTAGCGAGCATAAATTGCTGGTCATATATAAAATTAAATAAATTATAATTCTGAAAGCAGTGATACCGAACACAAGAAGACAATGCTTCATGACTTTATTTTTCTCTATTTTATTGTTTTTAAAAAACAGTTTCTTTAACTCGGCTGGCTGTCCTCGATTGCGAGTTATTTATATATGCCGCTGTGTACACAAAATTATGTGTGAACCGGAATTTTTGCTCACAAGTGTACTTCACTTACTACGTACTTTCTTAATGACACTTAGGGCGTGTACAGAAAGAATTTCGGTGACCCCACACCGATCAGTAGGTACTACTTAACAGTGCAAACCGAATTTCTATACAATGGACGAATCGACTCTGGATATCTGTTTCTGTTGTTCTTTATGTATACGCCTTTACAACCGTATTCTCAAAAGAATTTAAAAGTTACGATCTATTTATGTTTATAACTGAAATCACAATTACAGCATTCTGTAAGTTGTGTTAATTATTTAAACAGCACTGCGTGTTTGAGAAACTCTTTTGCAAATACATTTTTAAAATTCAAATAACGAACTGATTTCGAGATTGGGTGGAACATCCCTGGTAGATACCTAAAGCTTTGTTTAATTTGTTGATAGGGACTACGTTACACGAAAGAGACATTGCACTTAAACATAACTATAATATTTCAAGGATATTTCGTCCTCCAGAAATATCTTCAAAACATTTGACACATGCCTGCAAACCTTTTTTTTTTACGTCGGGGAATCCTCGTGGACACCCCGTCGCCATGGGGACAGAGAACGGGGTAGTGTAGTCTTACCGACGATGACCTCCGTGTCCCGAGCAGTACCTACTTACAGGCGTTCTTAATTATCTATTCACTAGCTTTCCGCCCGCGGCTTCGGTTATATTGCGATATAAAGGAATATTTTTGTTTTCCTCGGGAATATCAAATTTACCGGGATAAAAAGTACCCTATAATTTAACCGGACTTCTAACTATACGTCTGCAAAATTTCAAAGCAATCGGTTCAGTAGTTACGGCGTGAAAGCGGAACAAACAAACCAACTCACTTTCCCATTTATAATATTAGTGAGATAGTGAGATTGTAATTAAATAGTTATGTACAATCATTATAGTTAAAACACGCTTATCTACCTAAATATTATATCGACCGTCAAAATAATACAGGTCATCGTTTGTTGTTTTAAAATAAAACGATGACACAACACTGGGCTAAAAACTAAACGTTACTATGTTGTCAGCTAGAATAATAAAATATTTTACACTGCACAAAATATTGCTTACCTGTTTACCTACGCCAACGCAAATTTCAGGGTTTTTGCATTCATCATACATAGAGATAGAAAAATTAAATTGTATGGCGAGAATATACTGCGCGTAAAAAGACCCCGAGCAATGGTCTTAAAAACGTTGTTGGGATCGTTAATACGAACTACTTTTACTATGACAAGACGGGGAAATTAAAAAATGTTTTTCATCGCCATACAAAATGTCATCTCAATCAATTTCGTATAGAAACGAAAAAAAAATGATTCCCGCATTGTACAAAATTGTTCATATTGACGAGCCCAACAATATTTTTAAGACCATTGCTCGGGATCTATTTACACGCAGTATAACAAATAGGATATGTATACATAAAACTATGTAATGTAGGTATAGTAACTATGTAAAATATTCCAAGATACACAAAGCTCAACTTAACTTGTCAATTGTATGTCAAATACGGAATAACCAGTTCAAAGAGACCTGTAATAACCGCTGTATAAGCGACAAATATGCGTTTATTGGTAAGGGGGTTAATGTACGTGATAATATTCTATCCAACTGACATACTCGGACTATCCAAGTACAGGCGTGTACAGAAGTGTAAGAAAAACGTAAAGTACAAAATGTAATTTCGTAATTCGTATGTAATAATAAATAATATATACCCTTCTTTCAAAATTGGCAAAAATAACATTCCTAGAATATGTAGGTTGTAAAACTCAATACTAACACGAGAAAAGTATCTTTTCGATTTGCCAAAAACAATGGCACTGAAAAGGACGCAAGTTAAAATATTTGCTACATACTAAGAAATATATCTTCATACAAAAACTAAACGATTAGGTACTACTTTTATCTACAGTATCTCTCAATTTCATATTGTTTTCCTTACCGCGCCAGATCCTTTGGGCTTTGAAGCGGCGACATACGCCAAATACTGTATGACCTTCTTTGTGTTTTCAGTTTTACCGGCGCCGGACTCGCCTGTGCACAGGATGGACTGGTCCTCACGATCTGAAATAAATAAATATATTTCAATAAAGTATTTTCTTTTACATAATAATACTCATGGAATACTGTACAGTCGAGCACAAAAGTGCATTATTGGATGTCCTTTCCAAAATAACTACATACAGTTTGACAATGAAAGCCCGATGAAGTACGATCTGGCAGGAGGGTGGTAAAAATATTACTTTTACAATATTAAAAATACTTTTACAATATTAAAAATACTTCAGATTCAAATATCTCTTATGTGTATCTATGAAGCCTCTCTTCATATTTTCAAGACGCCCTGTAACCTATAGTATTATTCCACGCGCGTTGAACAGTTCAACCAACGCCATTATTTTTACGACCCAAAACAGTTCGAAACTCGTTTCTTTTTTTAAGGCAATTGCGCTTTTCCATTATCCGAGTTCCGTTTAGTAATGTGTCTGGGCCTCACCTATGAAATACTTCACCCAACCCATTCGCCAAACCCCTGTCGTAACTGATATCTATTCGACTCTACATAACACCTAGTCATTTGTATGTCGCGTGTTTCTCCAAACTAAAGGGGCAGACAGATACTTAGGTAAATGAATCATCATCATCAGCCCCATGACGTCCACTGCTGATCGAGGGCCTCCTCCAATAATTCCATCATAATTTGGGGAAAAGAGCCAATAATTGCCACGATTGGCAAGTGCGTTTGATTGATCGCTGTAGTGTTGTGGTTTAACACACAGAGAGCACTACTGCCCGGCCTCTCAAGAGCTAGTTAGGGAAAAGTTGAGCTGGGGTTACCACACGGCTAATCCGTAAATTATGCACCACATAACACTGGATTTCAGGAAGTAACACTAACACTCTTGTAAAACTCACTTATAAAGCAAGTTAATAATAGATACGTGGAAATTTGTTACATAATTTTCGAAAAAAGCTTTTTTTTTATAACTTAATCATCTCTGAATCATTAATCAGTGCTGTGATTGGCTCAACGACCTTCACAGCACTGATCAGGTAATTTGAGTGGTATGTCAAGATAATGACGCTTTTAAAAAAAGGTGGTAACGCAGACACTATCCTTCGCAATCAAGGGGTTTGCTTATACCAATCTACACGAATATTATTTTGTAGCTCAATTACTAGTGCGGCGGCAGAACTTTTCGAAGAGATGTAGAGTTACATTTGAATGTTAAATTACAATTGGTACACCAATATAGAATGTCTTGGACATATATTGGATACTGTTGGGCATAAAATAAAATTTTAAAATAAGCTTGCCCTAGCTTATAGCCAAAGTGTCGCGCCAACCAATAAAACATACATACCATTTTCGGCAAACACATTATCATATGCGCAGCATTTAAAATCAATATCTGAGATAGTTTACGTCCAAAGATTTTAAGGCCAGATCGCCATATATGTAACTACGGAATGCTAAAGTCAGTCCTTATCCGAAAATATGACTAAAGAAGGTAGATATTTTGCACATAAAAACACACAGGACATGAAATAAAAATTGTTGATTCATCTAAAAAATGGTTTACAACCGTATGGTTGATATTATAAAAACATCAAAATGCGATTAAATTTTTTTATACTATAGTATATTCCAATAATTGTCATCAAAACTGATTTATAAGATTTTTGTCAGTATCAACGAGTCACCTTCATGCCTGAATACAAATGCCGGTCACACACAAAAACGTAGTTCAAACAACGCTTTCACACGGTGAATGTACAGAAAACTACCTCGCGGTTAACGAAAAAGTATCTGTAAAATCCTGACACTTCATGTACCAGATTATACGTATCTAAACAAACCAGCTATCAAAAATTAATAACAGCACCGAAATGATAAATTTGGAAATCTCTCTTGACTGTACTTAAGTCCTTTGTGAAAAAACAGTTTTAAATAATACTATATTTTTCAATGTTCTCTAATTCTAATGCGAGCACCATACATTGGTACTATTGACGTCGAGCCAAAGTGTAGATCAGTATTGAATTTACATTGGATGTTATCTAAATATATAAAAGGATAAGCTGACTGACTGACATATCAACGCACAGCCCAAACGGATAAACGTAGGCACTTGAAATTTGAAACGGGTGTAGCTTAGGTACCGTAGGGGTGCACTAAGAAAGGAATTCCAGAAATTCCCACGGGAAAAGGAATTAACGGGAGAATACTTTTGTATGAAAAATCTAAACCACTCAAGTTAGACGCTTGAAATTTGTGATGCAGGTACTACTAAACTACGCGAATGAAATCGCGGGGTGTCCACTAGTCGTTTATACAAAACGTCACGACATTAGACATGTTGTACAATTTACATAGTTGGAGCGAGACTGAGAGGAGTCCTACGGAAAAGCCAACGGTGCTGAACCTGTAGACGCCCATTGGGCATTCAATGCTGACATTCAATACGTGCCTAATACAATTGGCGACGATGACCAAACAAGATTTCAATCAAACAAAAGACTATGAAAAATTAAGTAACAAACGTGTCGTGAAAACCGCAAGTCAACCGTTCAAAAGAACAGTTCGATTGTAAAATACTATCAAAACACATCCATCAGATAAAAAATCATTAATCAAATTCCGAATAAGTAACATGAGCAATACATCTTTATAGTAGTCACACCCACCGAAGATATACGTACAAGCATACGGTGGAGTATAGGAAAAAAGACATTTCTGACATTAAAAAAAAAATACTTCGCCTTTATTTTGAGTTCACCGGTAGAAGATGTATTGAGATTAATATGTATTTGAAATATAGTATGTGTCTGTCTATGTCTAAATGTCTATGTCTAAAGATCAGCTTTGAAATTGGCAAAAAACTCGTTCATCCCAAGACCGAATCTCCACGTGCAAGTAAACAAGAGGCATGCTTCAAAAAGATTTCTCCACCCCAGTAATGGTTATGAACAGAAGTTATAGTCACCTTGCAACATGGAACGGTACGCCGTGTCTGTGATGGCGAACACATGTGGCGGCACCTCGTGCCTCTTCATCCCTTTGTACTTCTCCATGATCTTCTCTGTGTAGATGGGTAACTTCTTGTATGGGTTCACCACCACGCAGAAGAGGCCCGAGTATGTCTGGAATAATACGGAGATATGTTTTAATAGATGATCGATAGCATGGTGGTAAATAAATTGGGAAAGCAGAACACAGGTGCCTAAGTCTGGAGCCAGACACAGGGAGGCCTAATAATCGCCTTGATTTTGTACAAAATGACATGCCAAAAGTAACGGCCCAGGACCGCGCGAAATGGATAAACAGAATCAGAAAACGGACATTAAGCATACATCTAAACATTTCTTCGCTGGTTTGGAACGTAAAAACAATAATGCTAGGCAAATTTTTAGAAGGCAAAAATAAATTCTTGTCTTCACAAAAAATCGGAAAGCCTAGAATCTATCAGTCGATGGTTGCAACACCACTGCCACCGTTGCATGACTCACATCACACACGCACTCACAATGCTTTCAGCACGTACACCATTTGTCGAGCCAACGTAAACATAACCAACTCA
>SJJU01015267.1:0-11271 GCA_012932125.1 Conopomorpha cramerella
CACATTTTGAATAAATTATGAATGAATTCAGTTTTTGTAAAATATATTCTTGATTGCAATCTTCTCAAATGTACTTGATCCCTAGACACTTTTGATTTGTGTATTACAATTAAAATGTCCGCGCTGTTCGCTCACCGAGAATTAGTACTTTTAATGTAAAGTGCACGTACTAAGTACTCGTACACGTAAACGACAAACAGCGACACTAAAAAAATAATTCCAACTTATTAAGAACTAACTGTTCATATTTAGCTTGCCCCAAAGAAGTACTATACGTAAATCGAGTGTCCTTATAGTCATAAAACTCAAGCGTACGCAGTACCGCCTGGATTTTCTTCTCCCTGACGGATTCAATATCAACATCCATTTGTCATCAGATCAGTACTCTAAATATCTCGACGTCAGAAGCATAAGGTCGTATATGTTATTTAGTTACAATGACACAAGCGACTTTATGCTTCTGGCGTCGAGATATATCAACATACTTTCAGTCCAACAAAGGAGCTATAGGCGCGTGAGTGCTGAATATTTAACACGATTCCTTGCCACAGCATTTTCCTTTCACTTTGAATATGCGATAATAAAGACCATTATCGATCAAAACAACACTCGATTCGCATTGAGTGCTAAACTTTTTAAGCACACGTCCAAATTGAGCCTTGTGTGTGTTTGGTGCCACAGATGACACTTACCCCGCGCGAGTCCCGGAACAGCATGGCGGCGTGGTGCGGGTCGAGCATGGCGTCGGAGGCGCGGTGGCGCATGGTGGGCACGTGGCCCAGCGACGAGCGCCGCTTCTCCGCCTCCTGCGACGCCGCCCGCCTGAGATGTGCACCTGGTTGAACGAAGAAAGGTGTATTTTAGTTTATGCATTTGAAAACTATACTTCTACTAGCAAACCCGGCGAACTCCGTTTCGCCACCAGATGGATTCGTTTCGTTTACCCGCTTTTCTGTTGAATTTTTTCCTGAATTTTCTTTGCTATAAACCTCACGGAGGCCGAGACCTATCCAACGAATGCAAAACCGTGGAAATCGGTTCGTGCGTTCTGGAGTTATAGCGTCGGGGAGGAAAACCCGACTTATTTTTATATAGTAGATAATATACGAGTAGGTACTAAACTGATTTCGCGAGTGCATGTTTTAAAACTTGTAGCGTGCTGGTATGCTAGAGAGTTTCGGAAAATGTAAATGCATAAGTCCTTCGATGCCGTTGTGAAGGTTCAGCTTGTTTTTTTAAGATGGCGGAATTTCACCTTCCTTTTATTGTTAAATTATCATGTTTTATGTTTTCCTTAATAACAAAAATGTTATACGATTGCTGCCCATGGGTAAAGTGCCGGCGCGCACACTCTTTCGTTTGTTTACCTTCATTAATCTTTGTAATCGATCATAAAGCCTTGATGGCTAGAAATATTACACAAGTGGGGTGTGAGGGTAACGTGGCTACCGATCGCTGTTTCTATTAATGGAATGCGAGCGTTTCTGGTCTGGATGATCAATTATTCGATTGCTCTTAATGAACAGGAAAATTCAATAGCACAGGGCATTCAATTATAATGGCAAAACATGCTCAATTACCTACAACAATCGCATAAATATGTGTATATCTGTATACCAAACCAATAGACGCCGACGCGACTTCGTCCACCTACGTATTTGCTGTATTTTTTTTTAATCACTATGAACAAGCTTTAGGTTACCTGGAAGAAATCGCTATGAGCGATAAGGTCGCTTTTTGCAATTTTCCATTGTATTGTTTTTTTACATTCGTAATGTACAGTGTGCGATAAAGAGTATATTCATTCATTCAACAAGAGTTTGACCACCACTTTACACCTTTGATTTTAAGTTTAATCTATTTTTTTGCAAATGTTCTCCATATAAATAATGCTATCAAATGAGGATAGAACAGAGTCCCAACTGTGAAACATAATTGACCAGATGTTTCGGAGCCTATTCAATACAAACAAACACTCAAACCCTTCCTCTTTACAGTATTAGTACAGATGACTGTGATAGATAGAGCAATTAATCTTCAAAAGAGATGCTTCCTTTGATTAATGTATTTTATTAATATTTTGGCAACGCAAATAATTTAGGCAAAGACTGAATAATACCGAGTTCTTATTTAAATCATAGCTTACGGATAACGGGTGGTCACTTGCATAATTTTTTCAAAGACTTCAAAAAATGTGTCTTTTGCAATTCGGCCGTATACGTATATACTTTTTTATTGATTCTTTTTTTTTAATTGGTAAGAAGATATTTCAAATGTGGTCCCATGATAAGGAAGTCGTTTAAAAAATCGTAGGTGCGACTGGTAGTGGTTGACGTGGGTTCTTTTAAAATGATACTTTTTGACACATCGAAAGATATCATCATCATCAGCCCATACTTGTCCACTGCTGGACATAGACCTCTCCAATGATATGATCCATCAAAATTATATGAAAGTCTATCTACCCGTTATACGCAAGGCAAGTTATCGAAAACGGACATAAATGAACAGCGAGCAGCTACTGAAAGTTTTCTAACACAATAGAACCATGTTGAAAATTATTCAATTCCTATAGACATAGTTTCGGTTGAGGCAATTATAAAGCTTTGCGTGAACACAAAAAGCTATTGTTTAATACTGTATCGGCCCTTCCGTAAAGTGAGTATTGAATTTGAACACGAATAAAAATATAATACGCATCCATTTATCGACGATGTTATAAAATGAAAATGTTCATTTTAATGACGTGATTTAATTTTAGAATAGCAATGGGCCATTTGAAAATGTTATTGACGTGTGGATTAGAATTTCGCGCACAAATAGTACGAGTAATATGTAGTCAAAATGATTATTGTGTATAACTATTAAAACAAGATGTGAAATTAAACAAAGATATTCAGTACACACTTAGTGTACTGAATTTGTATAGCCGTTCTATTGAACGGTAATTTTGAATGTGCCGGAGCCGTTTTTATTCAAAATGCCTTTATTTTTGTCTATTTGAGAAAGAGAGAGAGAGAAGTTTATTTGCACCAAAAAAACAAGAAGGAATAAACACACTGATCAATAACAAGAACAAAAAAAAATTTAAAAGACCGAGATTAAAAAAACAGATACAAAGATAAATACAGAAATCAACACAGAAACACAAAAATAAAAAATAACGAGACACACAGAAACAAATGAACAAGTAACATTTTCAGTTTTTGGCTGCAAAAAGGCAGCTGGCTCAGCATTATGCTGGGGTTTGCACCCACAACACTTATTTTCAGCCAGTGCCAGAAGTGACCCTGTCATATTGAGTTTTGTAAGTATGATAGAAAATTAACTTTTAATATAGTGGCGATTTATTGCTTGTGATCCTGTTCCTAGGCGTTTTTCATTGTCTTTTAGGAGGTGGCTTATGATTGACGTGGTCACAAGCCTATATTATAATAAACGTAACAATTGTCAATCACTATGACAAGTCTGTTTACATTGCGTTGTGGGATCGATATTGACGAGAAATATGAAATGAACATCGCGCATTGGACGTAGAAATGTAAGTGTAGGTGACTCGGTCTACTTCGGCTACAAATAACCAGTTCGTTAGGCTTCCAACTAGAGTCATAATAACATTAACCCTTTCAGGGACACATCCCACATGTCGCCGTTTCAACAACAAAACTTCTAGACGCGGCTTCGAATAATGAAAGTTATATTTTCCCCCCCATCGAACACATCCCAAATAATATATCTCCCATCAACCCGGACGTGCCCGTGCCGGATGCGAGTCCGGAATACATAGGTAACAGAAAGTGTTCTGTGACGATGAAAGAGAAGAGAGTTTCACCCGGACGTAGTTTTCCGGGCGGGAGGTGTGCGCCCGACAGGCGAACTTCCCAACAAGCCGAGCCTCGCGAGCGACGGCTACCCCGAGTGGGTGTCTCGTGACGGAAGCATCCCCCGCACTACGGGGAAAAACTTATTACCGGTCGTGTATCACCAGGCATTTGCTGTTACATTAAATTTCGAATTATGTACTGTCGGCCAAGTAAGCGGTCTATCACTCTTGATGAGCCTTTCTGTGTCACTGAAAAACTGCAATAAGGTAGTGTTTGTTATATTGCGACAAGTAAAACATGTACATTAATGTCTTATTACGACTATATTGACAATTGAGAGTTGAGCGATATGAGCGTCTGTGGTTCAGTTAGTTGGAGACTTGACTTGCAATCGGGAGGTCGCGGGTTCGAGTCCGGCTACTGGACATGTATCAATGGGATTCTATTTCGGTGAAGGACAACATCGTGATCCACACACCACAAAGTGTGTGAATCCTGTAACGACGATGGGTTAAACCCCTGTCACGTAGAGTTAAATAAATACGCTTGGTGAACCGTTGGCAATTGCTTAGCAAGTGCTCTACCTACCTCGCTTTGTGATTAAAAGCGTAAAGTGAGTTTCAATCTTAGGATGGTAGAACAGAATTGTGGCCGACTGTACAGATTGCTAAATAGGGTAATTATTGGCTTTTGTGCTAATAGAGTACCGAGAAATGGTACAATATGCTTGCTCGACTTGGCGTGGCGACGGCGTCTCTCTATATCTACAGTACCTAAGTGATGAGTAGTAATTTTCCAAATTTTACCCAAAAGAACTATCTTTTACCGGATTTTAAGATTACCAGAACCAGTATTTTTTATACGCTTGGTGAACCGTGGGTACTTGCTTTAGCAAGTGCCTCTGCCTACCCCTCTTTGGGATTAAAGGCGTGAAGTGTATTTATTTATTTTTTATATACAATAGCGTATAAACAAAAGGCAGATAAAAGGTAATGCTTTCCGATCGGCGTCATTTGTTAAATACTATTGGGAATTTTATCGTAAAGAAATCTAATTCGTATGTTTTAAAATACATAATTTACGTGTGATCTTTATTCCAGAAACCAAGTGAATTCGACTACTTACAGGGAAGTCTCCGTTTTTTTTTTTTAAAGAAATCGTGGTTGTGGTCATACCAGTCGGTGGCTTACCTAGTAACATCAAACTGTTTTCTAAATAACTTTCCTCTATAAAAGTCAGACATCCGTCGCAAGACAGTATCCAATATACTTACGTTATTAAAAGGTAAGTAATTAAGATTCGAATAGCAACGGAAATAGTCCGACGAGGACGTGTGCTGCAAACAACTTCGCCTACTTCATATTGGAGGAACCAAAGACCAAACGTGTACACGACTGAAGTTCAAAAGTAGGTCATTCCCGCGGGAGCTAATGCCGTCGACGCCAAATAACACGGGGCGATTCCCGTCCCGACAACGAACACATAGATGCCAGAATGTTCCGAGATACGTCACTAATGTACGAGAATAGAGTTGCTCGGGACATATGTAAGTGACGCAGACGATGACGAGACAAAATCGTAAAATACATACATCGCTGATCTTTTCGAAACAAATGATTTATAGTAGTAATTATGTTTAAAAAAAAAAACAGACCAATATTGTCGTCAACACTGAAAAGAAATTATTAGCAACACATGCCCGACGAGCGACGTTGGACGTCAGTGAAACAAAAATAAATAATCAAATATTCTGTTGAGGTTTTCAATTTTTAAGCTACATGTTCCTGTAACCTAACCTCACTTATAAATATGTAATATATATGTACATATAAAACAAAGACGGCCTGGTTACATACAGCACTTATGTGTGACTCGTCGCTATATAGAGGGCTATAGTTTGTATGAGATACTGAAACTACGCGAATGAAATCGCGAGGCGTCCACTAGTTATTAAATAATGCACAACAAATTAAATACTTGCACCTGAAATTGTCGTAATAATGCAAGATTTATGTTTTTGGTGTGCAGTTTAGTACTATTAATATACAGTATATTATTTTACATAATGTGTAATCCCACTAAAAGACACGGTGACCGCTCAGTCGCTATTTTCGGGCCCCCCGGATCAACCGTTTAAGCCTAAAAAATAAATACACTTCACGCCTTTAATCCCAAAGAGGGTAGGTTTAAGTTTTTTAAGTTTTTTACCGTTTAAGCCTATTTCTATAGATATGTCAGAAAAAATATTTCCGAGACTAACTTACTTTTTAGACTTCACTAAGAAACATCATCTTGAACCTGTCACCCCATTGTCATTCATCGTCAGATATAGGCCTTCACCATTTTGCCCGTGTTCTATTCTGTTCTAAAAAACTAGCGAGAACAAATTACAAAATACGAATTACTAATACCGCTTTTCATAAATATTTCAGAGATACATATCTATGCGTATTTTACAAGTCGTGTATTCCAAGATCCATATCGTGTGGGTGTGAATGTTTGACCTTATTGCAGAGATTTGAAAGAGATTCAGGGCTGTCTCCTTTTAAATCTTTTGAACGAGACAAGTATTTTAAATAAATAATAAAGTCCAATTTATTCTTACTGGAGAAAGGGTCCAATATTTGACATTGGGCGAAGAATAATGACCCTTAAGTGTTTCTGAAGCATAGTCAATAATTTGACACATATTCCCATGAAATAATGTGATGTGCCTTCCTTCGTGTGTACTTGTTATAAATAAGTATAAATTGCGGTTGACAGACGGCTCTCCGTGGTCGCAACAATTTGTCTGTGTAAGTGTTAAAACAGGGAGTCCTAGTAGTAAAAACGTACACACGGTACATACTAGCCCACAAGCTTTTAAATAATTACTGGAAAAGGTGCACAAAGGAAAAATATGCTTCATTCTCGTTTGCATTCGAATTTCGAGCAAAATGTTATTCGCATTCCGATGCGTTACAATGGTTTCGACATTGACATGCGAAGGCCTGGCTTTACATACCTATACGAAAAATGTTTGCTTTGAAATATGTTTTAATTATTTTTACCCGGATCAAACAAGCGAAAATAGCATCATATTTTTCGTACAAATAAAGCAAGCATTTTGTAAATGAACAAACTTTTTGAACATCTTTAAATAGAGCTTTAATCAGAATTTTCCCATCTATTGCTGGTTGTAGAAATCTATGGTGGCGAGAGGCCGACTCTGATTCAATTAGAACCTCTACCTTCCATCACAGATTACATTTTTAGAAGCGGAAATATAGTTGCCTGGCAGCACCGCAACTCACTTCGGGAAAAAAGAGGAGCTTTCAGTGAGATGACACATTACTTAAGTGGTTGAGTTCATACGTGCGTTATGACTGACTGCATTGCCGTGAAAATATATAGCAGAACGAAAATATGTAACATTACCAAGAGTACTGAAAGAACAATCATTACTCAAGCGGCGGTACACCAAAAAAAAATCAGAAGAAGGAACACATGCCTACTATTTAGCTTTTCGGTTTTACACGCAGAAACTGATCATGTGTTATCATTCTCAACTCATCTCAGACCAGCTTCTATCGTGAGACTTGACTCTTCTTTCTTGTCGTCTAATATTCAATGCACTTGTGTAGTTTCATGGATTCAATGCTGAATCGTTGTACTGAGTACGCTTAAAAGTTCGCATTAAATTCCCTAAAAAAACATTACTTCACCACGACTGTACTCGCAAGTAAGACAGAAAAAGAATCACAGACGTTGCGAAATGGTTTCTAAACGAAAACCTTGCAATATTCTCTCCGCGAAGTTAGTTTCTACAGTTTACTGGGAGAATATTACGTCCCGAGCATCTTAAAGTAATAAGAACCGAACAGAAGCTCGATAATGAATATTAATGAACTAAGAGTATTAGCAACTGATTCCAGATGATGAAACCTTTCATCTTTCTTATTATCTTATTAATAAATCTTTCAACTAAGAAATGTACGTGAAGAAAATCAATAGCAATTAGCCTACGTTGTGTCTTTTTAAAGTGAAATCGTAAGAAGTTCTTAAAACGTTGGCAAGTCCAACTGTGAAAACAGCCCATTTCACTGTGCACGATTACACATATCCGTTTTAGTATATTTTTTTTTATGTTAGTGCATGCCATGAATTTATATAAAACTATATTGATTTCATTACTTCGTCAATCGTTACAATGGTATTAGAAACGTTGTTCGGTTCGTCAATGTGAACAACTTAAACTTAAACTTTTACTAGGGCAACAATGCGGGGAAACGAAAAAAATATTTTTCATCGTGTATATGAAGATTAACAATTTTTTTTTTCGTTTCCCCGCATTGTCGCCATACTAAAAGTTGTTTATATTGATGAGCCCAACAATGTTTCTAATTGCTCGGGGTCCATTTACACTCTGTATTATCCTCATATGTCAATCAAAGAATAGAGTTACAAGTCGGTCTTCAAGTCGCGAGTGAATAGGTACCTAATGAACAAGTGTCCTCCATCGTATACCACATCGCTGCTTAACATCAGGCAGGATGGTGGTCAAACGCTTGTTCATAGTAATAAAAAAAAATTACAATATTATTTGGACATACGGTAAGTTCTTATATTAAGTGTAGGGCATAATGGGCTTCACAGCTGCGTGTCCATTAACTTTGCTTGACCATGAATAAATCATATCATTATTTCGTGAATCACGCACTCATATGATATTAAATGTACCGGTTTACTGATGTGTCATATTACAGCGTGATCGCTGCGACACCGGCTACGAACATCAAATGTCCATTCCTTTAGCATGATTTTCATTTCAGCTCTGTACAGGTATTTTTACTGGAGCTCTTTCGCTTGATTATTTTTCAATAAATCGTATCGCAATCATCATTCAGCTCACAAGGCCGGAAAATTATAAAATGTACCTACCTGTGAAAAATACATTCGTTAAATCTAACAAGATATTACGATACCTGAAGCTATTGAATACCTTACTAATGAAGCACTACGGGAGATTGTTTTTTTTTTACAAATTATCTTGTCAATAGTACGAACAATCAACAAATCATTTTTACATAATTCACATTATTCATTTTCATGGGAAGAGTCAGCCCTTCATTTAGGACCCCCTGTACACACAAAATTTCCTTAAAATCGAGAGTTGATTTACCGCAAAACAAGAATAATGTACACTTATTAGATTTTCATATTACGAGTGAAAAAACACAAAAATACACTATTAACCACAATCGATCACTAGGCATTCAAAATCCATCACCGGCACTTACATTTTATAATAGATTCATAAAAGAACCGAGCCCATCCTCTTCTGGACATTGGTCCTGTTAGGATATTCTCGACGATTTTTTCAAAGTGGCACAGACACATTGCGAACTACTCGTAATATAATAAATGTATTACAATGAACATAATAAGTAAAATAGAATACACAATACAACAGTATCAACAGACAAATGATGACTTCATTAATTGTGATAGAAAAAAAAAGTGTCATAATAGGAAACATAAAACAGATTAGATATTTTGATACGATTTTTATTATTTCGCTTTATCAATGTGATTGATAGGAATCGTTTGTGTATATGATATTTGATTTTGAGGCGCTGGCCGAATATTGTCGGCGATAGTCAATCAGCTGAAGATCGATTTCAACGAGAGAGTTCTGCTTTGCTCGTCCAATAGTAATTCTAGTGCAATAGAATAGAGACGGAAATCGAATGCCCTGCTAACTCTGTCTCTTGATTTCACATTTATACAGGAACAAGGTGACCTGGCGAACTTCGAACGGAAACATACCTACATATTCTGACCTTACATGCACATAGTCAAACAACTGTATACAACAATGTCTACGAAATATACAGCATTTATGTACTTTTATAAGCAACAATACAGCAAAGTTTTATTGAGAACCGTTCAGTAATTCTTTGCTTGAAAAGGGACGAATGTCAGCATTCCTCCAAAATTTCTTAAATACCTGCCGATTCCTCTGATAAAATATCTGCTTTGACCTAATTTTGTTTGCCTATCTATTTCGTAACAACCTATGTTTTTTTTCTTCGTAACAACCTCCCATCTCACAAAATGCCGAATCGAATAATTTAGTAGCATTAATCTTAAACTATCGATGAAAATCTATTATACCTATTGAATGTGATATACAATAGCTTTGTGGGTACTCAAATCACTTATCGGGATCAATTCGGCCGCCACAAAGGTGACAAAGGACCATATTATATCTATATATTTAACCCTTAATTGCATAGGGATGTAATACTACATCAGTATAACTTTCCTCGAACATTGTTTTTTGTAGCCAGCCCATCTACAGATGCTTTATTCTAAACTAGCTTTCCGCCCGCGGCTTCGTCTGCGTGGACTTCGGTTATATTGCGGTATAAAGGAATATTTTTATTTTCTTTCGGGAATATCTATTTTTTTTTCAGGATAATGAGTACCCTATTATTCAAACCTGAAATTAACTATACGTCAAAAATCGTAGCGTCGTGCAAAATTTCAAAGCAATCGGTTCAGTAGTTACGGTGTGAAGCGGAACAAACAAACAAACTCCCATTTATAATATTAGTAAGAATATTGTCAAAGGTACAACTAATACGTATGAACGCAGTTTTGACTTTAGACAACTTCTCATTTTTTCTTTTTTTCCCACGATGCATGCCACATAATTAAATAAGGATAGCTTTTTATTAAGACAATTTCTTTTTTTATCAAAAGAAAGTCGTGTTAGTTATTTTGAAAGACATACTTCATACGTTCCTTATTGGAAATATAATATCGATAATAATAATATCGATAATACCTAGTTGAGTCTAATAATAATGGATTATCTGTTAGTCAGCTTAACCTTGGAGTAATTTGTTTTCTCTTTTCAGTATATAAGAGACATAAAATATAAACAATATAGTAAGTGCTTGTGAGAACATTAAAAGTCATATAAATATTCTGTACATATAAAAATGAATTGCTGTTCGTTTGTCTAGCTAAATCTCGAGAACTGCTGGACCGATTTGGCTTGTTTTGTTTTTGAATAATATGTTGAAGTCCAGAGAAGGTTCAAAGGGTCTTTGTTTTATACTATGTATTGATACACGCGCGCGCGTTTAGAGCGAGACAAAACATTAGACTACCTATAAGATACAAATGATAAACATCAGAATAGGGGTATTAGTGTGGTATCTACAAGCGATACCTCGACAAAGATAATCCGCTTTACAAACATCTCAACTTGCATCGCTCCGCCGCCGGTAATCTCTACAGAATTGTGCACATACCGCGCCGGATCACAGCACAAACCGACGACCTTAGCTTAGAAGTTTTCATACAATATTTTACAGTTATTTAATATGTACTTTTGGCGCGTGGCTACATAATTTGTGTTCAATTTGTAATAATAAAAATCTTGCCGGTGTCTAGT
>SJJU01015268.1:0-17488 GCA_012932125.1 Conopomorpha cramerella
CGAGTGGAGACCGCGTCTCGGCAAACGTAGTGTAGCCCTCAGGCAAGGTGGACTGATGATATACGCAAGATGGCTGCCAGAAGCTGGATGCGAGAAGCCGAAAACAGATCAACAGTGAAGGACAACAACCCTTCAATTGTTATTAAACATTTACAACAGAATTTATGGTCACACTAATATTTATAACAAAAACAAAATGGTTGTCTGTAAAGTCGGTTTATCGAGGGTAGTTTGACGTGACAACGTGCTTGTTACTATAGTACACGGCGATTGGGCATTTCCAAAAACTGAACTGAACCGATCATGCCTCTCTCTCGTTCGTGCCGCTCTCTCGTTTGTGGAACGGGACAATGACCACGGTTCACCAAGCGTATTTAACTCAACGTGAGAGTTCACACACCTTGTGGTGTGCGGGTTTCATCACGATGTTGCCCTTCATCGTACGAGCGTTGCGTTGCGTACATAGGCTCTGAAAAAGAGTCCAATTGGTACACGTCCAGCAGCCGGACTCGAACCGGCGACCTCCCGGTTACAAGTCAAGTATCCGACCAACTGGACCACAGACGCTTCAATAGAATATTAATACCAAAATTCGATCAAAATCGGTCTAATGATTTAAGCGTGACTCGCATACAAAAAGACGAAGGCATTTCGCGCACATTTAACAATATTAATTCATATAAACCGTCCCTTTCTGACGTAAACAGGAAGAAAGAGATGGCCGCGTGACCCCGTTGAAGGCATACCAGATGATATAAGCCCCTGGGGGATATTAGACGGAAAAATTCTGTAGCTTGAAACGTATTATTGCTTAGCTTATTTATATATATAGATATATGTATATTTATCATTTACAAATATATATATATCCCTTCGCTCGCTGAATTAAATTTCTCGATACTTGCCGGTTCTATTTGTACATGAGCCGCTCGAGAAATATCCGAAAATGTATCTTAAAGATAACCCAGCAAGGTTCATTATTACAAGGAAACTGTGAAAGTTTCGCGAACAACTTGGAAACTACATTTCGCCTTTTATTATTATTACGGGCGTTTGATTGCTGATTGTGAAAGTAAACTATATCTACTGGCACTACGATAGGAAAAATCGCAAATAAAAATGAATAAAATCTTCTGGCGAAAGCTACTGTTGTAAAATATTTCTACTTGAATGAGTAGTTTTCTAAAAAAAAAAAAATCTTGTCAAAGATAAAGAAACAAAAGAGGTGAATTGATATGTCAGGAATTCTTTTTTTTTTTTAAAGAAAACCACTCATAAAAACGAAGCTGTGTACGTGTGTAAAAACCTGTAAACATGCCACTAATAGTGGAACATTCCTTTCGATTGGTGCATAATTATTTCTCATTCAATAATATCACACATTTCCTTACCACAGATGGCAATCGCATTTTTTTTAATTTTATTTTTTTACAAAACTTTTTAATTTTTTTTTTTTTCAAATAACCAATCTCCAAACCCACTGAAACCGCATCACTGTGCACATTGCGAAAAAAGGAAAAAACACCGTATTCGAATTCGGAACGTGTTCCCCAGCATGGCGGCGGCTCTTTGGCGCGTAAATAGGTTTGTTTGCGTGGTTATATTTTTTTTTTCGCCCGTCGGTAGTTTACGGCCAGTATTTTATTTGTTGTTTTCTTTTTTTTTCTTTCTATAAGGGCGGAGCGGCACGGGCGGCCGCGTCGACGCTCGAAGGAAGACTCGCGCGGTGTCGCCTGCTATCTACGTACGGCTGGTAGGCGCGCCTCCAGAGTCTGTCGACCAAATTAAAATGTGCTGTGCTATTCATACGACTGCCTAATTATGGTGGTGTCACATTATTTGGCCGTGTTACGTTTGAGGTGGCGTTGGCTACGTAATCATTGTATGAGCGGGATAAGGGCAGTTGTTCATGTTTGAATTGATGACTGGCTGGCGGTGACTTGTGGGTCTTCTCTCTGATTCCTATCGGCCTTTGGGCGGATTGAGTTTTTGCGTTATTCATCACTTTGTTGTTTTCCTTGTAAGTATTAGGTTAGGTGTAAAAAAAAAAACGTGCTCGCTTTTATTTGGCTCGTTGGTTTAGTGGTCAGCATGTTGCATTCCGTATGGTCGTGGGTTCGATTTCCACCGCTGCTGATAGGTATTTAGCTTTTAAGTACTTGTTGGATGTGTCTGGGTGTTTTATTATTTAAAAGCAAAACAAAAAAATGTATTTAAGTACGTATATTTCGTTGTCGGAATTCCATAACACAAGTGCTTTAGTAACTTAACATGGGATGAAGTCATTGTGTGTGTTGTTGTAAAATATTTATTTATTATGAACGCGATATAAGTTTAAATATTATTTCATTGCGTTGTTTAATATGTACTAGTAATACTAGGAAAGAATACAGAAGCGCTTTCTCTGGCACCTCGCTTATCAAAATAACCTAGCGAAGACTCTACCTTCTTACGATTCCCGTCTCAAATATTTTAAAATATATAGTCTCAAAGATCGTCGCTACTTGTTAGATATGATTTTTCTATATAAGTTAATGAACTCAGCTCTGGACTGCAAGTATACACTGCAAAGGGTTAATATTTGGGTACCATTTCACTTACCTAGGTCTGGAAACCAAAAATTGTTTGCCACTTCACACTGCAAATCTAATTTGGGTCTTTTTAGCACAATGAATAGGTTAGCAAATAATTACAATTATATTTGTCGTCTCAACGGTAACATTGACATTTTTACTAATAGTCTCTCTGCTTTCAAAAGAAACGTTCTACAGGCTCTCAGGTCAATTCCGCGCTAATTTCTTATTATTTTACAAAAAAAAAAAAAATTACAATTTTGTGTTTGCAATGCTTTACACCTTTTTGTTTTTTACTGTACTTTAGCTTCTTTTGATGTTTTCGATATTAAAAAAAAAAATGTTTATTTTATTTAATTTTTTAATATTAGTATAACTAGAACTATAGAATTCCACTCTTAACATTGGCCAATGTAGTGGTAGCCTATAATTAAGAGAACATTTTATGAATGGATTTGTATTTAGTTGTTTATTGTTACCTATGTATGAATGTATCTCTTGTTGGCTGTCCTAAATCAAATAAATAAAATAAAATAAATAAATAAATAATTTTTAACTCGTTCAAGATTCAGAGTATTCAGATAATTGGCACAATAGTCTAGAATCTAATTAGCGTACTTAGTTACTTGGATCTGCAATAGGCAGGTCGTGGGTTTGATATCTGATATACTAGGCACCAATACGTATCTTTTTTTGCTCCAGTTTCTTCCCGGTTCTTCTGGCAAGAAATTCATTCAGACCGGGGACTTTTACTTTTGTTTTTCAAAATATCGAACATGACTTTCATCAAGCTTTGTGTTATACTACTGTATATCTGTATGTAATAGAAAGAAAGAAAATGATGGAAATTTAATTTTCATAATTATGGCGGTGGTGCCGCAAACACACGTAACACAGAGAAGAAAATACATACAAAACAAAACAACAAAAAGAGAGAACAAAAAAAAAAAGCAATAAAAACCAGATAATTACAAAAAATAAATAAAAAAAATAAAACAACATTAACACACACAGACATATAATAGCACTTATAATGATGAAATAAAATACATTTATAATTTTGCTCAAACTGTGAAGGGTTGTAAGGAAACCCGCATACCACAAGGTGTGTAAACCTTAACACGGCGACGAGCTCACCCCCTTTCACGATGCGTTAACTACACTTAGTGAACCGGGAACATTTGCTTAGCAAATGCCTCTGCCTACCCCGCTTTTGGAATAAAAGGCGTAAAACGTATTTTCTGTTTCAAGGCGTTTTTCTAAAGAATCGGATGAATGAATGAATAAATGAATATACTCTTTATTGCACACTGTACAAACGTAAAAAACAATACAATGGAAAAATTGCAAAAGGCGACCTTATCGCTCATAGCGATTTCTTCCAGGTAACCTAATAAAAAAAAAAACCTAACCGGATCAGCAACGAAATGATCCGATAGAGAACTAAAGTCATCGACATAGCTCATCGTTTTAGCAAGCTGAAGTAGCAGTGGGCCGGCCATATTAGCCGTAGAACCGATGACCGTTGGGGAAAACGAGTTCTCGAGTGGAGACCGCGTGTCGGCAAACGGAGTGTAGGACGCCCTCAGGCAAGGTGGACTGATGATATACGCAAGATGGCTGACAGACGCTGGATGCGAGTAGCCGAAAACGGGTCGCAGTGGCGTGCAATTGTAGAGGCCTATGTCCAGCAGTGGACAAGCAATAATTATGATGGTTCATGAAAGTAAAGTTTTATTAAATCTTTTTTTTAGTGTGCCCACAACCTTACTAGATCAGAGGTATCAAATCAGCTAGTGCTGGAACAGGTAGGTATCGATAGTTTTTTTCCCAGTTTCTTCCTCGTTTCGCGTACGAATGATTTATTGTTTTATTCTTTATGACATATTGGTTTTTTATTTATTTGTGATTTATTTGTCACGTTAAGACCTAAGCTTGTTTTCGGGGCTAAGGGTGTTTTTATGACACATATGTGTAAATACTTATACGTATGTTTGTATTTTAATCGCATGTTATAATAATAATTGAAATAGAGTATAACATTGTTAAAGATAGAATATAACGTTGTTATATTTCAGATGGTAACGCTCTATAAATCTACTACGTTCGTAAACACGAATAAACTAAAAATAAAATTGAAAACCTATATAGTAAACACTTTTTTAACGGTTTTTAATAATTTAATGTCAAATACACGTGTACGAGCTGAGACGTGGACACTGACGGCACGGCTGGCCCACAAGCTCTAAGTCGCACAGCGTGCTATGGAAAGGGCTATGCTCGGCGTTTCTCTGAAGGATCGAATCAGAAATCTATGTAAGACAATAGAAATTATATTGTCATCACGTTGACAGGCGGTATGTGTCAGCCTCAACTTTGAAACCTTTTCTGGAATTCAACAAACAATTCAAGGACAAAATTAGACACATCATTTTGACGTATTTTTTTTAATCACTATGAACAAGCGTTTGACCACCATCCTGTCTGATGTTAAGCAGCGATGTGGTCTACGATGGAGCACACTTGTTCATTAGGTACCTATTCACCCCAGTGAATTGAAGACCTTCAGACTGTACTGCATAGCACATTATTAGTATTTATTTAATACTTCATTGCAACACAGTACAATAGGCGGACTTAATACTATAGTATTATCCACCAGTCAACCCCACAACATGGGAGAAAAAAGAAAGTTGCGGGTCAGTATTACAATAACAATAGTAATGAAAAACTTTAAACTTAGACTAAGTAAAAGTAGTATGTAAAGCACATTATCAAAAGCGACTGTCTTCCAGGGTATTTGGACCAGTAATGGCACTTTAATGGAAGTATACGTTGATAAAATGTAATAAAATCAAATAGATTTATAAAAGCGTATAACGAAGAAAGCTTAGGCTCTGACTCAGCGAGCTTTCGCAAAAAGCTCTACCGCGCAGTATCCGTAATTGAAGTCGCATCATTTCAGTCACAATAAGAGTGAAAAAAAAAGAGATGGAGCTATTCTATCAAGTTTGTAAAAAGTAATAATCATCATCATCATCATCAGCCCATACTTGTCCACTGCTGGACATCGGCCTCTCCAAAATTGCACGCCAAATGTAATAAAAACAATATATTTTCGTTGTTTAACGGCGATGGGCTCACCCCCTGTCACGTTGGGTTAAATACGCTTGGTGAACCGTGGGCATTTGCTTTAGCAAGTGCCTCTGCCTACCCCGCCTCGGGATTAAAAGGCGTGAAGTCGGTTCGACTTCAGCCAGTAAAATTTGACATATATGTGGTTTTCTCGTGGATGCCATTGTCGGAACTGAACCAAATTTATATGGGACCAAACGGGAAGCGCCAGCTTTCAAATAAAAAAAAAACATGCAAGTCGCTTCACCCAGGCGAAAGTTCTGAGGTAACAAACATAAAAAAATACAGACTAATTGAGAACCTCCTCCTTTTTTGAAGTCTATTAAAAAGAACGTCAAAAGTTTAAACGGTATATGTATGGATTTATACAATACAATGGGGAATTTTCTAACTCCAAAAGTTTCTTATCTAGATGCCGCCAGTAGATATCCAGGGGGACTTCTGTCAGTTATATTTTAGTGCCTTTTTTATTATTTGGATGAGTTATTTAGACTTACACTCTTGTAACGTGTAGACAAACAATCAAAAAAATTACTGTCGCCTTCAATACGGACTGCTTGATGTTAGTAATTTCGTTGACATTTGTCCCCCTAAAACAACTAGCGCCATCTGTCATAACTAAGAGAAACAGGGGCCCTGAAAATTCTCCATTAAAATGAGTTAGTTCGATGCAAAACCGCAGAACGGAAAGGTAATCTAAAACACAAATGACTCCACGGCAACAAGCAAATGTCGGCTAAGTAATTTCAACTTCAGCAAACGCTGAGGTTTTTGTGTTTAATTAAAATAAATACTTAATGTACTTTAAAATAGAGATCGCGGTGGTGGAAAAACGTTTAGTTAATTTAGTTCAAACTAGTGGACTGGTGGGTTTCAGTATTCTATACAAATTATAACGCCCTCTATAGAGGAATGGGATAAAAAGTATTCTATGTCTGTCTTCTGGTATTAACTTAGCTTTCCGACAATTCTCAACCAAATCTGAACACACTTGTTAATTAGGTACCTATTCACCCCAGTGACTTGAAGACCTTCAGACTGTACTGCGCAGGAAACACAGACTCCGGCAAGTCATTCCACATCCTAGCGGTTCGCACTATTAGACGCAAACCGTTGGTTATCCTATCATATATTATACTAGTGGACGCCCCGCGATTAAATTTGCGTAGTTTAGTAGTACCTGCATCCCAAATTTCAAGCGTCTAACTTAAGCGGTTTAGATTATTCACCCAAAAGTATTTTCCCGTTAATTCTCGTTCCCGTGAGAATTTCTGGAATTCCTTTCTTAGTGCACCCCTACGGTACCTACGCTATGTCCGTTCCTTTCATTCAAGTGCCTAAGTTTAGCCGTATGGGCTGAGCGTTGATATGTCTGTCAGTCAGTCAGTTAGTCAGCTTTTCTTTTTATATATTTAGAAAATAATACCCGGTATAAATTTTGTTCGTGTTGCACACTGGCAAGAAATAACGACATTGTCATGATAAAAAAGTTAATTTTGAATTCATTCGTCATTCTTTTTTTTAAGCGACTTTAAAAAAGGAGTCATTTATAAGCCGAAAGTTTTTTAAGGTTTTTTTTTGTTGGAAAGGTGGTTTCATGATAAGGGAATCAGGGTATATTGTTGGCAGACCAGGTTAATCGATAAGGTTACTTTTAGCATTTTGTGCTTAACACGTTGGCGGACAGTAAATTCGACAAAACGGATAATGTTTTATTGTTTTAACGCCTATAGGCATTTACTGTCCGGGAAGGAGTTAAACCACTAAATACCTACACTCAAGAACAAAAATTTCGGTTCATATATAAAATGGTCTTGGTTGGCCCGGCAAACGTTACTATGCCAATTTAAACATTTTTTTTCCGCCCTAACCTTGGTTTTTCTTCTAAAACGTAAATAATTTAATAAAAAACACATCCCCAAAATGTATAGCCTATGTTAATTCAATTTATAAGCTAATATGCTGTCAAGTTTCATCAAAATCAGTCCAGTATTTTCAGCGTGAATGAAGAACGAACATTATTAGAACTAACATTCATTCAAAGTTTCGCATTTATAATATTAGAAGGACTTTTCCTTTGCACGCTCCGTAGCAACTACGGCGTAGTCGTGCGTAGACACTACGAACCGTAGATCACACAGATATTCACATCACGCCTTTTCATCCCAAAGCGGGGTGGGCAAAGGCAAGTGCCTCTAAGCTAAGCTAATCAAACGCCCACAGTTCACCAAGCGTATTTAACCCAACGTGACAGGAGGTGAGCCCATCTCCGTTATAGGGTTCACACACCTTCTGGTAAGCGAGTTTCATCACAACTTTTGTCTTGTATAATATACTGATAGCTTTTAAACTATATATATTTTTTCTACACATGGTATGGATGGACTGTGTGAAAAATGATATGTGCGTGAAAGCTGTAACTGCAGAGATGACGAATGATAGAGATGAATAGCGAAAAAAACGTGTTGTGCCAACCCCACCTAGGGTGGGATAAGGGTAGGAAAATGATGATAATTATGCCACACAAATTCCACGAGCAATTAAACAGTACCCGAAATGGAAACTTCGCCTTCGACGTCTCCGTTCCCAACATCGGTTTATTAATTATTGAGACCCGATATCGTATTTCATCCAGCGAAATTCACGGTATTTTCGAAATGTTCTTGTATAATTATTACATGTATAATGTAGAGTTATACCTATCTGGATGTTTTTGTGATGTTTACGAGAGGTAAGAAAGGATTTTTAAATTCATTCCCTAAGGTTTTGGTTTGGTTGGAAGTTCATATCGCTCATCTACTGAAACAACGCGACACCTCAAAATGTGACACTGTTGAAATAACAATCTTATTACTATTACTTAGGATTCTTTTCACAAAAACCTAAAAAATGTGAAATATCGCGTTATTGCAGTAAATCTCCTATCGCTCATGAGAAAACGTTAGTTTTGGAGTTGCGATTCTAAAACTTGATGGTAGTATTTTTTTTATATAAATTAAAGAACACATAATTTCATCATTTTATTTTTCAAATTTCAGCCCCTTTAACTAGCGATGAGATAAAAAGGTAAATTCCCACGGTTCACCAAAAGTATTTAACCCAGCTCTTCGTTCACTAGTTAATATTCTAACCACTCAAGTTGATGAAAATAATTATTTATCGCTGTTGATTTTATTTTAACATAGAAAACATGTTAAAGAAATTAAACCGCAAATAAAAACTGAAAACATACCATTTTGATAGGATCACCATTGCTGTTTACCTTTTCCAATAAAAAAGAAAATAGCATGCAGGACAACCAGGAGAACGGTAACACGTCATCCATACCAGGTGGATTTTCCATTTACGCGAACCAAACGTTTTGCGTCCACTTTCATAGTGCGTACCGCCAGGATGTGGAACGACTTGGCGGAGTCTGTGTTTCCTGCGCAGTATAGTTTGAAGGTCTTCAAGTCGCGGGTGAATAGGTACCTACTGAACAAGTGTGCTTCATCATCGACCACATCGCTGCTTAACATCAGGCAGGATGGTGGTCAAACGCTTGTTCATAGTGATAAAAAAAATATACAGCGTGAAAATTAACCAAAAATAAGCTTTTAGCCGAACTTGGTTGTTTGCCCGACGTTTCGACACAGTTACATGTGTCGTGCTCACGAGCTGATACTAGTTAATTTTCGCTCTATAATACCCTAAAACCTAAACTTTTAATATCATAGCATTAAAAAATAAGTTTTCCATCCATGTCTATGTTTGGACTGAGGCGCAACTGGTACACAGAGCAGCCATGTCTACGATGCAACACACTTGTTCATTAGATACCTACGTATTAACCCCAGACTGTTCTGCGCACGAAACACAGACTTCGGCAGTCATTTACCAAAAAAATACTATGCAAATCTCGACAGACTGTCAATGGATTAGAATAACCTGCTAAGATGCAGCTGGCTGTTCAGTCTAGACGCCAACCCATCAATACGTCATCACAAAGACGCAGCGGTAGTAATATTCTAAGGATGGTCGTAAGGGTGTGATAAGGCGGCGCCAGAACCCGTACCATGACACCTTCAAGAAATTAATATTACTTACTAGGTGTCCCGGCAAACATTTGTTTTGCCATAGGACCCCGCCTCGCCTTTGTACCCCGTGTATTGGATGAAATACACCTTTTAAACCTTCCCTGGACTTCCGCGAATAATTCAAGACCAAAAATAGCCAAATTCGTCCAGTCGTTCTCTAGTTTTAGCCAGCAATTCATTATTATAACATTATTATAACAGCAATTCATTTTTATATATAAGAAGACTAGCGATGGCGTTCACTGGCTATTATGATGAGGTAGGCAGTAATCCCCAAGGATTTACACCTATGTATAGGTAACTTGTCTTTACGAAATATAGATACCTACCTATCTACTCACCCACAAAACACAAGACCTACGGTAGCCTATGTCGTGAGTACAACAAAAAACGATATAGCGATAACTCATACATTATGAATGAATTTAGTTTTTGTGAAATATATTCTACTTTTGATGTGTGTAATATTTTGATATGGAAATTTTATATATTAGAAGATATAGATAGAAGAAGAAGATGTTGTGTGACAGAGACAGTGTTATATCACTCGTCTGTTATATCTCAGTCACACAGCGAGAACAATATTACTACACAGTTTCAGTTCAGTTACATAACCCACAGGGGAACTCTTTTGTTTTATTTAATGTTAATATCATTTAGTGCCCTTGAGCTGTTCACCAGTCAGGCGTGTATCCGGCCATCAAGCATTTGTTAAATTAGTATTAAGTCATATTTATCTTAAGTATACTTAGCAATAAGCCTTGGCGATTTGAAGAGATGCCAGTTTCTTCCCGGTTCTTCTGGCCAGTAAAAGAAATTAATTCGAACCGGGGACGATTACTTTTGTTTTAAAGTCATAAATGACGTTCATCAAGCTTTGTGTTATTCTACTGTATATCTGTTATGTTATAACACTTATAACGATGAAATAAAGAAACTGACTTTGACTACAAGATCACATGGTACGGGGACAGCTCATTCGTGAAGGATGTACTGAAGCTTGAGTTCACTTGTAGTTTTATGTCTTTGAGTCATAATAAGTCAGTTCTAGTGTATACAGGTTGACTTTGGGATTATGACCTGGACCAACATTTCCTAGCTCAGAAAATTATAGCGACTCGAACAGTATAGTTATTTTTTTAATAAATCCTCTCTCTCTTTCTCTCTCTCTCTCTCTTTCTCTCTCTCTCTCTTGTGACTGAGACGTTTTACATTTGTTTAGATGTATGTTTTTTATCCAACACTAATGGACGCCCCGCGATTTCATTCGCGTAGTTTCAGTATGTAGTATGTCATACAAACTATAGCACCCTCTATACTGCACTAAGTCCCACAGGAACGGGATAAAAAGCCCCACGGGAATTGAAGAGTCCCATTTTTTTTAAAGTTTTTTAATGAATGAATAAAATTCAAATTTAAAACATTATTTCAATTAAGTATACAATAGAGTTGTAGGTATTTGATAATGCGCTTAAAACTTAGTTGCCCCGATTGGGGCGCTGCAACGAACACAATAGGTATACCAAACAGGAACATTATTATAGAGGCTTATAATCTAATAAGCAGTGGCGTGCACTGGCTTTAACGACAAGGTAGGCAGTAATCCCCAAGGATTGACACCTATGTATAGGTAACTTGTCTTTACGAAACACCTACTTATCCACTCATCCACAAAACACAGGGCCTATGTCGTGAGTACAACAAAAAAGGATCTAGCAATAACTCTATTATTAGATCGGATAACCAAAATACTAAGGTAGGCAGTGTCTTTTTGCCTATATGGTGTGCACGCCAATGCTAATAAGTCAATAAGTAAATCAGTCAGGACTTGGACTTTTACATAACATAAATTTCTCTCCCACTTCGAATCACTGTGGAATAGTTTGAAACGCGTATGTGCTCATATCAAACACAAAACTTTTACTTGAAGTTTGACCCAGTACGAAGTTATGTAATGTTTTTGCATGAACCCTTTGCTGCATCGCTAATTTGATACACTGCCGTAGGCAACTTGATAACGTTTGCATTAAGTAATAAATAAATATTTTACAACAACACACACATAGCCTTCATCCCATGTTAAGTAGCTAAAGCACTTGTGTTATGGAAATCAGACAACGAAATATACTTACTTAAATACTTTTTTTCTCTTTTAAATACATACTAATATAAATAAAACACCCAGACACATCCAACAAGTACTTAAAAGCTCATCACCTAAATACCTGCCAGCGGTGGGAATCGAACCCACGACCCTACGGAGCAGAGGCAGACATGCTGACCACTACACCAACGGGCCCGTTAAGTTTATTTCAACAAGACTAAAAGTCATGATAACCTATTCTGATGATTCTTTATTTCATGAATGAAGAGCGTCTGTAGTCCAGTTGGTCGGATACTTGACTTGTAACCGGGAGATCGCGGGTTTGATTCCGGCTACCGGACGTGTACCAATGGGCTATTTGTCAGAGCCTATGTACGAAACGCAACGTTCGTACGGCGAAGGACAACATCGCGATGAAACCCGCACACCACAAGGTGTGTGAACTCTATAACGGCGATGGGCTCGCCCTCGCTTGTACCATAAACATAAAAGATAGACATAATATGCTGTTGTTGTCTTAGTCATTTTCAATATAAGTATACAGATTGTATCATAATTCAGAGGGTTAAAATTGCATCGTGTATATGTATGTTAACTGGTGGACAAAAAAATTACGCCCCTGTTTTTTAATAGTGTAAACCTTGTTGATGCTAAAAACACTATTTTTTATACTTTTTTTTTGTTCAAGAGTAAAAAGTATTTTGTAGTGAAAAACAGTATAATACTGTTTCTAACAGTATAGTTGGCAACCCTACCCTGTACATACTCTGACAGTTAGGTAATCTGCTAGCAACATCACGTACCTCTTCCTCTAACTCACCTTAATACTATTGAAACAGTAATAGGAACTCACCGCTCCACGTGTCCTATGAAACATGGAAGCACTCGGAAGTTAACCAGTTTGAAAGCCTAACCTCTTTCACCAATGAAACGTCAGCAAGCTTAGCATATACGCGTGGATTTGTCTTGAAACGCCATCTCGTTCTGTTGCGCATGTCAGAGTTTTAATACCTATAGTGTCGTTCGAGAAAACTGCATTATGTACTAGCTAACCCGGCAAACGTTCTTTTGAAAATATACATTATTAACAGTGTTTCTCTACTATTACATGCATGTACCTTTTATATATCGCACAGTTAGAACAAAAGTGACATAAAACAAAATGTGTCATTTTATGAAATTGAACCTTAACATAAAATATACAAAACTTAAATTACAAAATCGGCATGTTTCGTATTGGGTCTTTTTTGTTATAACTATGCGATTTGTAAACCTTCCTCAAAAAGGAGCGTCTGTGGTCCAGTTGGTCGGATACTTGACTTGTTACCGGGAGATCGCGGGTTCGAGTCCGGCTACTGGACTTGTACCAGTGGGACTCTTTTTCAGAGCCTATGTACGCAACGCAACGCTCGTACGGTGAAGGACAACATCGTGATGCAACCCGTACACCACAAGGTGTGTGAACCCTATAACGGCGATGGGCTCGCCTCCTGTCACGTTGGGTTAAACACGCTTGGTGAACCGTGGGTACTTGCTTTAGCAAGTGCCTCTGCCTACCCATCTTTGGGATTAAAAGGCCTGAAGTGTATTTATTATGTTTTATCAGAAATATATAATAACGTTTAATATTCTAAACCCTCGTTCGAGTGCAGTTATTTTTTCCATAATAATATTATTGCAATAGAAAAAGTTGTTTACTGTGAAGAGTCCAACAACGTTTCTAAGGGGTCTATTCACACGCAGTATAGGTACAGCTTTCATGAATAGGCAATAAATTGAGAATTGTCCGCAATTTTATTGCTTATAAAATTCATCTGCTGAGCTAGATTTTATTATTTTCGAAATAGCCTCCGAGAGTACTTATTTTTTTTATCTTTACTGCCAAATGAAATGATAATGGAC
Source organism: Conopomorpha cramerella (assembly GCA_012932125.1). Lineage (NCBI taxonomy): Eukaryota > Metazoa > Arthropoda > Insecta > Lepidoptera > Gracillariidae > Conopomorpha > Conopomorpha cramerella. The sequence goes on from SJJU01015268.1 coordinate 13,791, forward strand.
GAAAATTGTTTATAGCGAAAAGTTTGCGGAGAATAAAATTTAAGTGTACGGTGGTGCAAGAAAGTGGCCTGTCAGATACGATGACAGTTCCTGTGTCACTAAAACTTCAATATGGTACATATCGTTTTTTTTAAGGAAACGCGCAATAACATGATATTAAATGTTTAAAACGGGTATTATAGCGCGAAGATTAACCAAAGATAAGCATTCAGCATACCTTCGTTGTTTGCCCGACGTTTCGACACAGTTACATGTGTCGTGGTCGCGAGCTGAATGGGTGGCTTATCTTTGGTTAATCTTCGCGCTATAATACCCGTTTAAAACATTTAATATCATGGTACATATCGATTAATGAAACAACCACAACCGCCAGGATGCGAAATGACTTGGCGGAGTCTGTGTTTTCTGCGCAGTACAGTCTGAAGGTCTTCAAGTTGGGGGTGAATAGGTACCTAATGAACAAGTGTGTTCCATCGTAGACCACATCGCTGCTTAACATCAGGCAGGATGGTGGGGTTTTTTACCGCAGTCCTACATTACCTACATGAATAACACATTTAATGTTCAATTATCTAATTTTACTCTGTAAAAATATGCTGTATTATTCTTGAAATAAAATAAAATAAAAAAAAAAAATCAATTGGGGATTATTGCCTACCTAGTCGTAAATGCCAGTGCACGCCACTGGTCTGTAAAGTCGGTTCACGGACTGTAGTGTGACGTGACAACGTCAAACATTGCAGTAGTAGTGGTACACTCGCTCGCGGAACGGGACAATGACGTCATCGTTTTCGTGCATGCAGCCCGTAGTGTCGAGTTATTAAACGTTGTCGCGTCGAAAAATACACTGTATAGTGATGTGCCTAAGTCTATTATGCTCTGGTAGTTGCATCGCTCTGGCATCGTAGCGGAAAACGATGTCCATTGCTGATTTCGTTACTTTCATTTTACTGTCGTCCTTAGTGGAACAGCAATGCACTTCGTTTGCCGTCGAAGTTGCTACGCCGTAACATCGCAGTGTTGCAGACTTGGACTATTAATAATATTTATTTATTTCGAGCGTGTGGTGACGGCGAATAGAATACATGTGTCACCACCCCAGCCCAACTTTTCCCGTCATGGGGGTCGTAAGAGACGGCCGAGGGAGCGTCTCCAGAGGACGGGCAGCAGCGCTCTTTGTGAGTTAAACCACAACACCACTGCGATCGCCAACCCGCCTGCCAAGCGTGGCAATTACTGGCATTTCATCTCAAATGACGGATCTCATTGGGGGAGGCCCTCGTCCAGCATGAATGCTCATTTTTATACGATCACGAGACACGCTCCAAAGCACGCGATTTAAGATAATAAATACAGCTTTATATGTATCAAAATATCTAGAAATAATAGCTCAAATTACATTGGACGTTTACAGAAACTGGACGCAGTAGTTTCTTATCATAATACTGAACTTGAGTGGGTTGTGTTACTTATAAAAGCTTGAAATCGTTCTGGGCTTCGTATCGCTTTGGTTTTTTTTTCCCGAATTGTTAATATGTATGGTAGGATTCTGAAATCGGATGCAGTTCTGGTTTTCTTAATTTGTAAAAAAAATTAAAAATAAACTTCACGCCTTTTAATCCCATTAATCCCAAAGCGGGGTAGGCAGAGGCACTTGCTTTAATAAGCAAATGCCCACGGTTCACCAAGCGTATTTAACCCAACGTGACAGATATGAGCCCATCGCCGTTATAGGGTTCACACACCTTGTGGTGTGCGGGTTTCATCACGATATTGTCCTTCACGCCGTACGAGCTTTGCGTTGCGTACATAGGCTCTGAAAAAGAGTCCCATTGGTACACGTCCAGTAGCCGTACTCGAACCCGCGTCCTCCCGGTTACAAGTCAAGTATCCGACCAACTGGACCACAGACGCTCTTTTTAATTTGTGTTATAAGCAAGAGCCAGTCATATTAGCCGTAAAACCGATGACGATGATGATTAGGGTACACGAGTTCTCGAGTGGAAATTGCGTCACGGCAAACACTCAGGCATGGTGGACGGACAAGGTGAATGTTTATTTTGTGCAAGATGGCTGACAGAAGCTAGATGCCGAATAGAACACGAAAACAAATCACAGTGGCGTGCAATTGGAGAGAGTTATGTCTAGCAGTGTACGAATATGGGCTTATGATGATGATATAAGCAAGCATTTGACTACTATTTGTGTTTTTATACAGTTTAAAATTAATCGAACAGTCAGAAAACTTTACTTAAGATTTATCCTTTGGCAAACGTAATTATTTCATTCTTCAACAATAATATACGAAATATCTTTTCCTCCACAGTACAAACACTGTCTCAAGGCAGGGGACTCTCTCTAAATAAAAAAAAAACTCTTCCAAATAATCACGATGAAGATTGCTTGCTGAAACTATAATTGGTTCTTTTTGGAAAAACAATGTATGTGTATTATTGCTTGTTTAGAAGAAGTAGCAATACACTTTGTAAGATGTTGAGATTATTTCTCTAAAGGACTCACATACTACGTTTTGTTACTTACTAAGTGTACGTTTCATACGCGTTGGGGCAAACGAGTTCTCGAGTGGAGACCGCGTCTCGGCAAACGGAGTGTAGGACGCCCTCAGGCAAGGTGGACTGATGATATGCGCAAGATGGCTGCCGGGATGGCTGTATGGGGGAAGCCGAAAACGGATCACAGTGGCGTGCAATTGGCGAGCCCTATGTCCTGCAGTGGATTATGTGGTGGGCTGATGATGATGATGATGATGAACTGTACGTTTCCACTGGGAAAACATGTTGTGAAAAACGTGTATTATTTTTTAAATATAGATACCTTGCTTGGTGAACCGTGGGCATTTGCTTATTATGCAAGTGCCTCTGCCTACCCCGCTTTGGGATTAAAAGGCGTGAAGTGTATTTATTTATTTTATTTATAGATACCTATTTACACGTAAAAATTTTCAGAGGAACGAAAAAAAAAACACGGTAAGTAACATCGCGCGTTACAGCTAGTATAAAACACTTTAAGCAAATGATTCAAATCCTCTTATCTGAACAATATGGCAGACGATTTTCCAATAAATACTTATGTTTTCTCTTTATAAGCTATAAGATTTTACGATAGCACCATTCCTTTCGCCAAGGTTCCTTGCAAGCGTGTGCAAACCGCGCGTATAAAGTTAGCCTAGATTTATCGAGGTTTCTATATGGCTATTATTGTCATCTGATACTCTAATTGGAGAGCGTCTGTGGTCCAGTTGGGCGGATACTTGACTTGTAACCGGGAGGTCGCGGGTTCGAGTCCGGCTACTGGACGTGTACCAATGGGTCTCTTTTTCAGAGCCTATGTACGCAACGCAACGCTCGTACGGTGAAGGACAACATCGTGATGAACCCCGCACACCACAATGTGTGTGAACCCTATAACGGCGATGGGCTCACCCCCTGTCACGTTGGGTTAAATACGCTGGGTGAACCGTGGGTACTTGCTTTAGCAAGTGCCTCTGCCTACCCCTCTTTGGGATTAAAGGCGTGAAGTGTATTTATTTTTTTTTTATTTGATACTCTAATTGTAGTACGACTTACATCATCATGTCAGCCCACTGACGTCCACTGCTGGATATAGGCCTCCCCCAAGGCGCGCCACGACGATCGGTCTTGTGCCTTCCTCCGCCAATGTAGGCCCGCCGTCTTTAC
>SJJU01015276.1:0-11061 GCA_012932125.1 Conopomorpha cramerella
ATGTGTTCTATGCTACCTACATAAATGCCTATCTATTAGCCATTTATCTCCTTTCGCACATTTCTAAAATCAAATGTAATTTGTAGCATCTTATACATTATTCTAAACACTCATAGAGTTCTTCTTTTATAAGGTAGGTAAGTACGAAGTACCAGTTTGTAATATAGGTATAGGTAGCCCTATGACCATTCGCAAAAAATGTTACTGCCGTACCTCTAACTCGGCTTAACAACTAGTGTCATCTAATATATTATAAAATTTCCATGTCACAACGTTAGTCAACACTCCGAAACGGCTTTACCGATTTTTACCAAATCTTAGATGCGTATTCAGTAGGTCTGAGAATCGGCTACTACCTATTTTTTAAGCATTTATCAGTTGTATTTCTTCCAATACACGGTGTACAATGGCAAGTTATTATGGCAAAACAAATGTTTGCCGGAGCAGCTAGTATTATATATATTCGGCCAAGAATCCAGTCTACCATCGTAAGGTTGAAACTGAAATGAAATATGTAGACACTAAAGTAAATTTTCTACTTGTCACAATATAACTACTATAACGATGTTCGAGTGACACAGGAAGTGTAGACCACTTTTTCGGCCGACTAAATGTTCCGGGATATTCCCACCCACTTTCCCACCACTGTGATTCCTGTTAGAGCCAGGATCCACAGCGGCATCCAGAATAGACAAGAGCTCAATCAGTGACGACTGGGCTAGATCCCGGGAGGGCTTAGCCTTCTGTCTTGGCTCCCATATAGTTATTAAAGTAAAGACGGTATAGAAATAAGAAGAAAAAAAAATATATATGCGCTGCATTGCAATGCATACATTTTCGGCCGACTGTAAACTTTGTGCTGTGATTCATACCAAAGGGATTAGCTGCTATAAAACAGAACACAAACCTGTAAGTACAGTAAAGCCCCGACAGCCAGCACCACACCTATCGCCATGCCTATAGAGAGCAGAGTCAGCAGCAGCGTGGTCAGAGTGAGGTGCACACGCGGACCTCCGCCGTAACGCACGTAGTACGATATGTTCAGCGCGTGGTACACTGCTGTTATTTGTAACTGGAATGAGAAGAAATAAAGAACATTTATTAACAACAGTGTGTATAAATATGTTTATGAGCTGCCATGCCATAACAGAAAAAAGTCTGCCAATAAAGTTGTAATGAAGGTAAACCTCGGCAATGGGCTCACCCCTTGTCATGTTTGGTTAAATATGCATGGTGAACAGTGGCTGCCTACCCTGCTTTGGAATTAAAAGGCGTGAAGTATATTGAAGTGAAGTGCCCTAAACCTAAGTATATTATCCACTATGTAACCAATGACATAAAACAAATACAATGATATTGTTAGATTTAAGAATTAATATAACCAAGTAACATGTTTAACCAAAATCCTGGACAACATTGCAAGAAAATGTTTTGTGTTCTATAAAAATAACCAACTAACAAAAAATATTATGATATCAAACATGCACTGTTAGCGACTGATTGATAAATTACAAACACAGTTACCTACACAGAATACAACCTTTGTAACAACTAATGGATATAGCAGACATCTTATGTTAATTACATAATTTCAAATTAATATAATTTGTGTTGTTATTTTCTTATTTTTATCTTTCATAAGAACTATCTCCCCACATTAATAAATCATAAACAAAGAATTTGAGAAATTGGTAAAACTTTTTCCGTGTTTTGCGCTTAACACATTTTACACACCACTATTTCAGTTTAATATTATAGATAATTTAATAGTAAGTGTTACTTACAGCTGCAGCATGGAAACATCCAATCACCGCAAAGAAGAGGAACTTTGTAAAGTAACTGTGGTTTTTATGCCCCACACAGCAATTTATCCATGGACAGTGATGGTCCATTTTCATTACACACCTTCCACCTGCCAAAGATGATGATTGTTGATATAAAGGAAAGAAGACAGAACAGGCCTAAGCCAACAACAGGTGGTTTGCTAATTTATATTTACATAAGTCAATATTTTTTTTGCAGATGGTACTCACATTTTCTGCAATGATGTGCTCTAGGAGCCTTGTAACCATTACACAATTTACAAAACTGTAGATATTTAGTATCTTCTTCTTTAGCCTGAAACACAAAATAATTTTTAAGATCCAAATAGGTATATGTGCAAAAATGTAACTTATAATAACTTTTCATATTATACAATCACTGGTACAGAGGTAAAACTTCAATTATTTGCCTACTGTTTCTGTTAACCCTACCTCATCAGAGGAAATACCAATAATTGCCACACTTGGCAGGCAGGTTAGCAATTGCAGTGGTGTTGTGGTTTTACTCACAGAGAATGCTGCTGTCCATACTCTGGAGAGTTCTCTTGGTTGTCTCTTACAACACACAAATCAGGAAAAGATTGTTTTATTCCTTTTCGGACATTGACACTGCTGCATGATTCAGAAGGTTCTGCAGAAGCATAAAACTTTCGCATATAAATGTATTGCACTCTGTATAACAGTAGGTACTTACAGGTCGCCATTGGTATGGTACAAATCCCGGGCCCTCAAATAATGCTTGGAGGAAGTAGTACAAGGTTGACCCAGAGAGTAATAAGAATACCACCCCGTTTGCAACACCGCCGAGTGTTTCGTGAGGAGGCCAATACATCCCCAATAAATGCACTGTGCACCATGTTACTAGTTTGATTATGCCTGTAAACATGTCATTATTTAAATAATCATTAAAACATACAAAGTGCATTATTTATCACAGACTTTTAGTTCATTACCTCCCCTACTTACCTAGGGCAACTAAAGGTCCCCAATGAAACAATCTTCTTAGTGGAAAAGCCATTATTCCTGTATCTAGGCAAGGTATTCTCTACATCATATGTAAAACAATCTTCGAGGAATAACTCAAACTAACTTGCTCCCTTCCTGAATTCACCTACACTTGTAATAAAATAAAAACAAGCTACTTATAATAAAAAGTTTCAGGATCAATCACTTTTTAAACAAGTGTCACTGTCAGTATTATCAATATAACCTTCAGATCTGACGACAGATTGACATATTAATGTTGCTACATGAAAAGAAAGAAAAATCTTTCTATTGGTGTAGTCAAACTTAAATTGTACAGGTATATGTAACAAACATGTAAAAGTACAACTAAGAAGGTAAACGTACTTTTTTTTAGAGGATGCTCTTGTAATTATTTAATTGTAGATTCATACATCCTTTTGGCTCATTAAGAGAATACGTCGGTCATTATAATCTTAATAGTTTATATCCCTTTACCTAAATAGAAGTTTGGACTAAGCATAATTATCAGAAGTAGTACCTACAGACAGGTAAGATTATATTACAATATTTAAAACACACTCACACCTAAAATTGGGGTAGGCGCTTGCCCAACATTTAGGGTTATCCACCCAGCGCCGCGCCGTTCACGTAGCTTTATGATGAAGCATCGTGTATTTTACTAGTCTACATAAGGCCCATTGGTATGTAGGTACAATCAAGAACTGATAACTACCTACCTTTTTTGAGAATCTTAGTTATCCATGATTCATTTATGAATCGTAGATATGGATGGACGTGATAAAAATACTATATTAATAATGTCTAGCGTTTTTAGGTAGTTATTTTTTCATAGCCAATCCTTGTCTAGTAAGACGTTACCTAAGCGAGGGGTTGAAATTATCTCTTAAGTAAAACTTAAGTTCACATTATAAGCTGATTGAATGTAACGATTTTTAATGATTTATTGCCACAGTGAAATATGTTACCATGAAGTAGAAGTTTTACCGAATTTTATTCAGTATTTAGTATTTATTTTAACTTTTATCGATGAGAAAAATAATAACAAAAGATTCTTTGCATTTTTATACCAAACATTGAATTTAAAAAGCGAAAGGGCAATTTTAGATATTTTTTTTCCTGAACTGAGCAAATATTTTTTAACACAGTTTTTTCATATGACATCTCTCATTACCACTACCACGTCACGTAGTTGTCACATCGCGCGATATTTTTGTGCCTCTTTTTAGGGTGTGTGCATTCTTTTTCTGTGTTGTGCTACATATGTGGATAATTAGGTGATAGTTTTCCTTACTGGGTATGTATTTGTATTAACCTTTTGTTGTGTCATGGAAAATAATATAATAATGATAGTGGTACATACTCCGGTCCTTTGCGAAAAATTTTAACGTTCTCGTGCCTAGTTCGCCGGCAGAATTCTTTAGAGATCAAAATGTCTTCTTTGGTAGTTTTTCTTTACAAATCCAACGATATTGGCAATAACTGATATTGTTAATCGCGACGCTGTAGGAATTTAACCTAGTTTCCATAGGATGTCACGCGTCTAACAAGTTGTCAACTTGTACACTTGCTATGCTGTGAGCTGAGAGTATCTCTGTGGTCATTCATTCATTATATCAAGTGCATTTTAATTTTGCAGAGTGTGATCATACGCCGCCAAAATGCCGAAATCGGTAAGTTTTATCTTGTTTGTTTTAGAGATAGGTGAATCAGTTTGAGTTAGGTAATGACTAAGGTTAAAGAAAGATAAGAAGCTTAGCAACACTCCTGGATGTACTTGAATTTATTTGTGTGAACATAAAAAGTAGAGGTCTCCATACACCCAATGTGTAATGTGGTCACAACTGATTATGTGTAATATGTGTACAACCTAACTTCATTGTTTATATTACAATCTGTACTTACCTTAGATTTCTTTGCTACAGAAATAGCTTAAAGATATATTAAAGGATGCCTTGTGTTCTATATGTTACATTATTTGCCTATCCCTCTTTGGGATTAAAGGCGTATTTATTTTTTATTTATTATTTGCCTAATATATTATCATTGGAAGAAGTGGTATTATGTTGAAAGTTATGAAAAAGTATGTCTTAATAATTTCTTTAGATATATTTGGGTATTACAATTTTTATGTTATGTTTTTCAGATATTCAGTTTTCTAAGCAATGCACTCGATAAAAGTGCAAATGATGAGCCTATGGTTAGTTGTGTTCTATTAAGAATGGTTTGTGAAGTTTGAGATGCCAATTGCATTACTGCTAGTAACATACATGAGCACAAGTAGCATGCTAGTTTTGGAGAAATCTTTGTTTTGTGTGTGGACAAACATTTTGAAGAGTGTTTATGATACTATTTTTTTGCACCATTTATGATTTTCTGAGACAATCATTGTGCATGATATTATATCCCCATATTATAATGAGTACATATTCATTGTATACTCGTTATTTGTTACTTCCAGTCTTATTTCTAAGGAAATATCATGTAACATCAAAACTAAACTGTTTTTATGTCAGTAAAATTAGTATACCTACATTATGTATAAAATAGCACAGTTAGTAGCAACACAGCAAGTATGCTTATATCTTTTGTCCCTCATTAAGTAGTTACTTTGTTTGAATCTGCTACATTATCACATGGTGAATAGTTATTACTTTGCTCTTAGTAGGATTATTGGACACATAGTTCGTGGCATATCACTAAATTGGGCACTATTTTACCCTCCAGTCATGATAGATATAACCCCAAATGTGTCTGTTTACTCTTCTCGGCATAATTGACATACATTTATTTAATTAATACTATATGTGCCTCATGATGTTAGCAATGATGTATTCAGTTCCCATGGGTATTCTGCGATAAAATATTACCTGTATTACTTCTAATACCTCTCAAGAATATGTGTACAAAGTTGTGTTATGATCTGTAAAGTACTTGAATGAAAGCATAACAAAGTTACATTCACATATTTTATAATATTGGTAGGACAACTGTCACACAACCCTATATTGATAAATGAAAGACGTGAAGCCATAATTTACAGTGTGGGTTATTGTGAAACTGTGTGCATTGCCTCATTTCTATGTAAACAAGCTGCAATAGATTAGAAACTTAGTAGATATACCATTTGTCATACAAAAAGTGCCATAAAATAGTGTTTTTGCTATTAACCATTTACAAATAGAAAAAGTTTTAGTTTCATATTAAAAGTTATACCGGTACAGAGTATTACTAATTTACATCCTTAAAGTCTTGGAATCATGCAGTGTCTGCTTTATACATATTGACAGTTTTCATTAAAATTAGAACATTGTTTATTTAGATTATCATATGGTGCAGATATGGCAAAGTAAAAGATTAATTGATTAGATGGACGAGGATTGACAATTCATATGAAAACTGATGTAATACAATATATTTTATAAATGTGGCTTATGGGGAGATACATAGAAATATGTTGTTTCGGAGGACTTAGTGGTGGCTCTGGGTGAGAAGCATTTTACTAAATACCTATATTATGTAGGTATGTATGAATTTGAGGAATCGCGCATTTTTTTTTTCAGAGCAATTTATAATTGTAAAAATACTTCACACACACAAATACTTCAGTATATTGACTAATTATAAGAGCAAATTTACTGTCTAAACTTATCCCAATGCCCCATCTACGCAGATTGCGATCACTCAGGAAGGAAGCGTGAAAGTAGGTCGCGCGTTATCTGCTTAGGGGACAGTGCACTGTCCGCCCGCGTTTCTAGGACGCTTAGTCGTCTACCTACACTTGTTTGCTGGTCAACGGAGTAACAGTGCTCCCAAAAGGTTTTAAACTTTCGTTTGCTTTTATTGCCTCATGTAGTTATAGTACATAGGTACTATATATAGGTACTAACGTATAGACGTTGACAGGTATCGAGTCTCGCGATTTTCAAAATAATAACTTTCAAGGTTTAACAAAGTGAACTCGCTATAAGTTTATTATTAGTAATTACTATATATTATACACCTTAGGCGAATTATAAATAGATTATGAGCTGTTGTAAGACGAAATAACTACATACTACGACTGCCTGTCCTGTGTACGTATGTACGTGGTTAGCCAAGTCATCTTGTCATGTTTAAAAGCATAATATTACTAATCAGTGAAGAAATTACGCACTGTTTGACGAAAAACTGCCGCAGGAATTAAGAATCGCAAATATAACAAGGTACTTATTCCAAACAACTATAATTACTTTGTCACTACACTTTACGTAATATAAATGGAAGAGGACTTTTATGGTTTTCTCTATTCACATCTTAACCACTATTATATACATATGTATGTAAACGGTATAAAAGAAAGTAGTGTGTAAATTACATGATTCTAATCCTAATAGTTAGGTAGGAACGTGCGCGGCCTCGACCCGCCGTTAGCTGGATGCGCGTGCGCATCGACCGCGGGGAGATAAGTCGCATATAATGTCAGATAGTTCACTAGCTTTAGATTACAAATATTGTCAGCGTCGAGAGGTCTCTGTTGTTCGAAAACATACTTATTACACTACATGTTTGACAGAGATACAAAGTTCAGAGTTCAGTGTGCAGGTGCTGAGTGTCAATCATAAATTATAGACTTACATATGTGGGGTTGCACAGTCTGTCAAGTATTATCTTGAGAATCGTATAATGAACATTGGGTTCACAATATACACAGATTGACTGACACATACATGTACTTTCATACGAAAAAGTCTTCAAACATAAGGCGCAAAAAGCGATTTAAGTAAATTCGTGACGTGAAAGTTTATTGAGCGATTGGTTCGTAATTATTATCTACCAAGTTAAAATTTTTCTAACAGACATGATTGTCTCAACCCTAAACTAGGCAACAGGGATGTGACAGTTTTAAAAACGGAAACAAAAATAAAAGACAAATAATCTCGCTAACAAGTCTTTTAAACTCGAAGTTTTTTTTAATTGTTTATTTTTGTCCGTTATGCGGTAAATAAAGCGTCAAAGTATTATAAAAATACGGGTAATGCGTGATATTTTGCTATTATTTAATATTTATGGTTGCGATGTTACAATAAAAAAATATACCACAGACCGTGATACATTATGTATCATCCTAAGTATATTTAATAAGAATTTCATGAATTGAAACATGTATTTTTAAACGAGAAACATACACAAGTACAGCTATATGTACAGACAATTGTTCATTGGCTAATTGTTAGAAGAACGTAACAATCATCGACCTCTAACAAAATCGTTTTAAAATGCACCCACCAGCTTTCTAACCCCACGCGATCCATTCAATCGAATGTTTTTAGTACTCTTGTATGTAATATTGACGTAGATTACAAGGTCAAATTAAAAATGTTAGCGTAATTCGAAATTCGCCACTCAGCCCATGATAACAACTGTCCTCAAGGAACTATGTCAAAAACGAAAAAAATATCCTCTTCATATAAAGTGGCGATCAGCTGATTAAATGACGAGGTACCAGTTTTTTTCGCTTTTTTTTAAATCTTTATTTGATTTATGAACTCTGTACACAGAGTGACAATGTCAGTTCCATTGCACTCTATTACATAATTATGTAGGTATATCATAATTAATGCTTAAATACTTACAATCAACAAAAGTACTTACAGTTTAATACATGTTAAGAGGGTTTCAATTTAAATGACTTAAACAAAAAAAGGGCCACTTCTGACTTCTTCCAATTCCTAGAATATTATTGTAAAAATTTTGATACCATGCTTCTCTCTTGCCTGCATTCCGGAAACATTCCCCAAAAAATTATGAACGTCATCTAGAACTCCGAAAAATTCACACACACACAATTTGTTTTCGCTTTTGACATAAAATTAACATTTGGGTAAAGTTGTTTGATATCATATGCCGAGTGATTATGTCGAGTGTCGCCAACGTTTTTGATTTAACGTTGTATAAAGTTTGTTACATATTTGTAGTTGCAGCGCTCTATCGTCGTATCGACAAACGATATAACGCGAGTAGTGAAACCAGTAATACACATCGTTTGAAGCTGCGATGCAACAACGAGAGTGTATCAGACTTGGCTCCCTAGCCCCGTACCATGTAGCCTTAAAGTAATATTGTTTGAGCTGTATGACAGGGATAGTGCTATACCACTTATCTAGCGCCATCCCTGTCACACACAGATAATAATTTTACTACAAGACCTCATGGTACGGGGGCTGCTTTGACATTTTTAACTGGACACTTGGAGTTACAAGCTAAAGAAGTCTATGAGTTTTTTTCAAATTCCGAACATCTCAATAGTATAATCTCATTATTATCGTTGTCGACATACCCTTACATACGTAGTCACTTATGATGTACATTATGCATATTGGAGGATGTTTTTTCTTATTTTTATTCTCCCGATTAGCACGTGGCAGGAACGTCGAAACCACGTGATATAATGTGAGTAGGTAGGTAGTAAGTACTAAATTATTCTTCACACATTTAAGTGTAAATAGTCACTAACTCAGGACACCAGAAAATTTATTTCTTTACTTGGTTTAGAAGTTCATTACTAAAACATACGTACTCAGAACAATCAGTAGATACCTACATATGTTTGGTTATATGAAATCTGTCGGTTGAAATACATTCGCAAGAAATTACCACTTTGTATTATCTATTTTGAATATTTACCAATCGACAGGACATCGAAATCGAAGAGAATTCTCAAAATTTAGGTGTAATTTTTAACTTGACATTTGTACTCAGGTTTCGCAACACGCGGCCGAAGACGTGAGAGTTTATTTTCCTGATGATGTAACACCGTGTTCGCAATTAGATAATGTCAGTGAATACACACTCACATGTGACGATACATAGTGCTCCTGAGAGAAACCGCAATTACTCTTATAATTTCTTACAATTATAATGTAACTTTGCTTGGTTCAAGCCGGCTGTCGAGTGTTGCGTATGTTTCTACTTATAGAAATATTTGCTTTACAACATACAGATTGTGTTGTTCCCAAGTATATTATTGAGTAAATAATAAACCACACTTACTTTAAACTTTAAGCTCACGCGTTCCTCTTAGTTCTCATTTTGGCTTTAATGCTCATATACATTAAAACACGGATGCTCTCGAAATACGCAACGTGGGTATGTGTTTAGTATGGACGTCACGAATGGGTCGAGAAACGTCGAATCGAGCGACAAACATGCGCCTAGAGGTCCTACTCCAGGGATACGGATCTCCTAGGCCTTAATTCACTAATACGGGTATAAGACAAGTAGGTAAATAATTGTTTAAAGAATCGCGCATTGGCATTATATTAATAGTTAAAACCGGTATTCCGATGAGCAAACAAAGACGGTATGCTGAATGCTTATCTTTGGTTATTTTCGCGTCATAATACTCGGTTTACACTATAAGGGTACTAATAATAAATGCGGTATAACCATTCCCCAATTACACCAGTCTCAATATAATTTGTCATTTGTATGTCAATACGGTATAATTAGCTTCAATAGAACTGTAGCAACTTAGGTTTAAGTTACACCGAGTTTATTAGTTAGGGTGCTAATGTAAATCGTACTTTAACACTTTAAAGAACATGGATAAAATAAATTTTACTGCCACAATAGGTATAGATGTAGTGACTTCTTTACGAACAATAAAAATTATCGAGAGTCTGAAAAGGACAGTTTATTTTATCCATCTTTTATCAATGATATAAAATACAGCACCGCAGTTACACATTGTATCGACTGACCGATTATAAATCAAGGGATTATGTACATACCGCACTTAATTTACAAAGCGGTCTTATCTTGTAATAAGTAAAGATCAGATACTATTTTTGTTAATAATTTCACGCGAAAACTCAGCGGATTTTTGTGTTAGTCATATTATATCAACCATTGAAGCAAGGAAGCTAAAAGAAATTAGATTTTCTTTATGGTAAATTGCGTTTATCGACAAGATTGCGAATAAAATATGTTTGAACATTATTTTCTTAAGTTTTAAAGGACACATATTAAATTAACATTCATAGAACGTATCTAGTGGGGTGAAAAGAACCTTTGGACATATAATACTTCCTAGATAATTTCTAGCTTCGGACGGCCCTTATTCTGAAACTCTTCCCAAGCACGGATCAAGTTCAAACAACGTTTGTCTGTGAGAGTCTGTCTGAAAGAGTCAAACAAATACCCAAGCTACACTTGATTACTGGGCCTTGGACCCGTGTCTCAAAATCTATTTCGAAACATTGCTAATTGTAGA
>SJJU01015278.1:0-16218 GCA_012932125.1 Conopomorpha cramerella
AGAACATTTTTAGCTCTAAAAAATAAATCTAATTTATTTAAATCAAATCTAATCTTCTGGATTGGTCTCCTACCTAATTCCCCATGCCTGTATCAATGACTTGTCACCACATTTTAAATAAATTATGAATGAATTCAGTTTTTGTAAAATATATTCTTGACTGCAGTCTTCCAAAATGTACTTGATCCCTAGACACTTTTGACGTGTGTAGATCGAAAATATACGTAATACCTCTCAAGGTCACATTTTCCGATCACCTGAACGCCTATCCAACCTCAGACCAACTTTACCCGTCGTGGGTGTCGGGGCGAGACGACCGAGGGAATTCTCTAGAGGACGGGCAGCAGCGTTCTTCGAGAGTTAAACCAAATACCACTGCGTTCGCCAACCCGCCTGCCAAGCGTCGCGATTATTGGCATTTCCGCACAAATTATCATGTAAATCATTGGGGGAGGCCCTCGTTTAGCAGTGGACGTCATGTGACTGATGATGTTGATGATCGACTGTGCAAATTTGACGCCAACAAGGGCTGAGCCGAAGTATTGTGCGGATTTTGTTTTTTTGGATTTTGTTTGGATTGAAGTGTACTAGGCGTGTACCAATAAGTTACTTTTTAACAGACTTCAAATAAAAAGGAGGAGGTTCTTAATTCGTCTTTATGTATTTTTTTTTTCAGAGCCAATTACCTACATAGGCTCACCCTACGAAACGCTCACATGGTAAAAAAGGACAACATCGTGATGAAACCCTCACACCACAAGGTATTTGAAACTTATAACGGCGATGGGCTCACCCCCTGTCACGTTGGGTTAAATACGCTTGGTGAACAGTGGGCATTTACTTTAGCAAGTGGCTCTGCCTACCTCGCTTTGGGATTAAAACGCATTAAGTGTACTTATTACCAAAAAGTGATGAAGTGATGTCATCTTGCATTACATATAACTACCTATATAATTTAGTTGTATTTTCCCTGCAATCTGAGTGTCTAATGTCTCCTGTCTCCCACTGGGGTAGGCAGAGATAACAGATTTCTATTAATCACGGTTCTAACAAATATCAAAAAATAAGATAATCTAACAGCTTCCGCATGTGTAGTTAATTACCTACCTAATTACATATAAATAAATTTTTACTTACCCCGTAACGATATTACACTTCCTTCCTTATAACAAAATAATAATTAATATGATGATGAGAAATTCTTATTTAGGCCAACGGAAATCTATACAAAGTGTAAAAGGACCCCGGGCAATAGATGAAAAAAAATGTTCATCTCCATACAAAATAGACAATTTATTGCCTCCGGAGGTGACGTTTTCTATGGAGATGAAAAACATTTTTTTCATTTCCACACATTGCCGCCATAGTAAAAGTTGTTTATATGGACGAGCCCAAGTCTACTAATACACCTACCGGGTTACAAAGAAAAAAAAATCTTAACACCCAACCTTATGTGTTTGAAAAGAAAATAATGCCGAAACTGCGCGTACGAAATCGCGGCGCGTCCCCCGAAATATGTCGCTCCCTTGGGAATTACAATAAAAGTGATTTAACCTATTCGTTAAACCAGAATTGACACCTCGGAAATATACATTTTATAAATACTGATAAATTTATGAAAATCACTCCAGCCGTTTAGACGTGAAGAAGTAACAAACATACACATTCACAAACTTTTATTCATAGTATAAAACAAAGTTAGCTAACCATGTCTATCACTGTGTATGCCTATATCTTTAAAACTACGCAATGGATTTTAACCGACTTCAAAAAAGGAACAGGTTCTCAATTCGTCTGTATTTTAATTTTATGTTTGTTACCTCAGATCTTTCGCCTGGGCGATTTGGATTGGAAAGCTGGTACTTCCCGTTTGGTCCCATATAAATTTGGTTCAGTTCCGACAATGGCATCCATGAGAAAACCACATATATGTCAAATTTTACTGGTTGAAGTCGGTTCTTTTTTCTTTAAGTTATAGAAGAGTGGAAGGTTGACACATATACATTGAACTCTTACGAAGCCAGGACAGGCCGCTAGTAATATTATAAATGCAACATTTTATTTAAGGCGACATTAAAGAAACCATTTTTTAAATACTCTTATTAATTAATAACCATAGTAGGGTCCGCAGCGGCGCGGTGTGAAAAGTAATAACGCATTATAACACAAAGTTCATTATATTCCATTTTTTCCCAGGAAATTGGAAGTGTCGGCAAATGGCTGAATTATTCACTACAATATCCAATGTATCAAGGTGCCTATTATTGTGTGTTGTACAACTACCCTCGGCGCCATTTTGTTTTTTCTTTGTGCATGTGTTTGTGATTTTTTTAATTTCCTTTTGTAATCAAGCTACGCACATGTGAAGGACAGTGTTTTAAGGGAAATTGAGGTCATTTCTTTTTTTTTTAACTCATAGTAACATATCGGACTCTTGTTATTGTAAGCTATCATAGAAGTTATCACATATAGTTCGTGCATTTCATGAATGCGCGCGGGCCTAAGATGTTTGAGTCGTATATGGACATGCAAGTTGACAGTTCAAACGAACAAAACTGCCACACACACATCTAAGGCCCGCGCGCATTCATGCAATGCACGAACTATATCATGTTCTCTTTCCTGTGCCCCACGTGGTAAGTCACATTGAATACGGACTCATTTTACATTTCTACAGAGTATATAACGACCCCAAGCAATGGTCTTAGAAACGTTGTTGGGCTCGTCAATACGAACAACGTTTACTACTAAGTTATGTACCTACCTAAATCGTCAACACCTAGATAGATACTTATGTTATGTAGATTTTTAGAACTAGGATTCTTCTAGAAACGTCTGCGAAAACGAAGGTAAGCGGAATGCTTATCTTTGGTTAATTTTCGCGGCGTAATACCCGTTTTAAACGTTTAATATAATGTCAGTGCGCGTTTATTTAAAAAAATACTTTGCTTTGAATAAGATGTGAATAAGTGTTACGAATTGTACAAAAAAAACACGAGCGTAAAATCATGGGGCGTGCAATAGCACCACCACATAAGTAATAAAATATTCGAATTTGACCCCCATTCTATTCATCGGCCGCAAAATCCCCGGGAAATATCGTTCTAGCCTCGAATGTTGACACTTCACATCTCCAATAAGTGCAATAACTGGGACATTTCAATATGAAATGTAATATCTTTGAAGACGTTGCAATATGGACCCCCGAGTGTCGGAACTAAGTCCCAAGATATGAGCTTGAGGCAAACACTTCTTGCTGCTGTTGAAAAACTTAGGATAAGTGAGGTACGGTCGGCGGAGAACGTGATCTATCAGTTTTGATGAGACTATTTGTGTCAATAAAACATCAATAAGGTAGAGTTGTTATATAATAACAGCCTTACTTATATTGAAGTTACGAGCTGTGCATACAGCCTGCATAAAAAAATGTGAGATACTTTTTTATTATTAGTAAGGCTGTAATACTTTTCTAAAAAGTCTAGCACATGTAATTCCCTTTTGACAGCTGTCCACTGCATACATTTATATTGATTGTCAAGTGTCCAAAATATGCATGTGACCTCTGTCAAAATTGAATCGTTACATTTTCCTTTAGGTTTCCCATCAACCGTTGTTGAAATTAACAGTGTTTCTCTGCTATTATATGCATGTTTTATACATCGTCCATCGGCAAGAAAAGTGTCATTACACAATGGGGAATTTCCTTTGTCGTTTTTCTGACAGATTTTCATGATAGTTCAATAGACGTAATGATAGTTCTTCGCCCGAAAATCTGTCAGAAAAACGACGTAGAAAATTCCATATTTTTTACGTTTTTTTAGTTATTATACAAAGTATAAATTTCTCTCAAATAAACAAATAAATTTTCAATCGAAAGCAATTACTTTTCATTCTGTAAGGATTTTAAATGAAGTGCTATGGTGAAAATTGTAATAAAAAATTATTATAATATTAGTCGATTTCTCAAAAACTACACTTTTTGTGTTATGCCGATGTATACCCCAAGAAAAATTTCATTTCCATAGAATTTTTTGCCTCGGAAGATGGCTTTTTGTTATTTTTTTTTTGTTTGTTATTATTTTCTCACATTGTCGCCATAGTAAAAGTGGTTCATTTTGACGCACCCAAACAACGTTTCTAAGAATAATGCTCGGGATATCTTTACCGTCTTGATAGTAATATATAGAATAGTAAAAGCTATAGGGTTGTAGACCAGCGCATTGGTAGACTGTACCTACAAAATGTTGAAAGAGGAAAGTTTTTAATGGGAAATGTTGCTGGTTTTCAGGACATAGTTTTGTTGTACGTGCGCTGTAGAGTGTCTTTCGATGAATACTTTTTTGTTTATTATCGAAAGTTGTAATAAAGTCGATGTATATATTACTCGGACTTCAGAATAGGAAGGAAGAAATTCAGGTACAAGTAGTACCACTATACCAGACAAAGAATTAATGACATCGCGTCTGCATATCCGGTGCCCAGAAGAATTCAAATCACCATCAAACACAATGTCGATGGTGGAAGAGTTTACAGTAGATGCAAATGATTACACGCATCCCATCTTATCCCATCCATCCCATTGGCATCTATTACGCAATAGATCCCAATGGGTCAAAGTGTATCCGGAAAGATCAACATTCAACACAAGATAACGCTGGCTCCCACCTAAATATCGTCATCATCATCAACCCCATGACGTCCACTTCTGGACGAGGGCCGAAACCAATGGTTTCCATGATCACCAGGCATCAGGCACCAGGCATTTTCGGAAATGCCAATAATCGCCATGCTTGGAAAGTGGATTAGCGATCGCAGGGAAAAGTTGGGCTGGGGTGGCACATGTATTGTATTCGCCGTCACCACACGGCATTTCAAAACCTAAATATACCTATCTTATTTCGGTTGTCTATTCGCGAGCTCCAGAGTAGCTATTTTTCTTAATTGAATTAGCTAGTTTATGTGGCTATGAACGAGACGACGCGACAGTCATTCAGACCCCAAAACCTTTACAGTAAACCGTAGTGTTGGCTAAATGCCAAACAAGTGGTCAGCTCTACTGTTAGATGTTTCCATGCCACCCAAAGATCATTAATTCGACTCAACGACTACTGGGTCAACAGTAGCCGAGGCCTTCATCATTTCAGAGCAAGGAAGCGCTGAAAAATATAGTTTACTAGCAGAGGCCATACGATTTTATCCGCGTTCAGTTATACACACACCTACTTTAACATCGACACTCGAGTAAAGTTCATTGTTTCAAAAACTGGGCCTTATTTTCCGTTGCCTAGCAACCTGCTTAAGTTATTTTATTAAGCCACTTCAAAAAAGGAGACTAGGAGAGAGATGAGAGAGAACCATCAAAATCGGTTTATAAACGACGAATTGAAAGACTCTTTTTTTTTGAAGTCGCTCAACAAAATTGCCTAAAAATATATCGAAAAGAATAAAAAATAGAAAAAGTTAGCAAAATGAACGAAAAGTTTAACTATTTAGCTCCTATGGCCATGTTCCGAATTCTCCTTCCGTTCTCCTACAGGTGAATCCAAATAAAGCTTCTAAAGTAACTAACAAGGCTCGTATTCTAAAACAATGTTATCACTACGCAGTTATTGTGCTTGAGCAGTTTGTCTCTTTTACACAAACACGTTTAGAGCGAGACAAAGGTTACTTGAGCAGAGATATGACTTAAGGAGAGCTTCACAACACGGGCCTGAAACGGTCATCCATACAATAACATACAAAGCCCAATGTCGCTTAACCTTCAGTGACCGGCTCCCCAGGTCGATGACCGCCTCGAATTCAAACCATAAGCTGTCACAACTTGTGTACATCGTTAAAACTTTGTTAAAAAAAACAACAATTAAAAAGTTACATAAAAACCCCGAACCGCAGTAAATAATCTCATTAACAAATTTATTGCCGTATTTTCATTGCTCGAGCTTATTTTCCTTCAGAATAAGGTTCACCTTTGTGATGCAGTAATTAACAACACCCTATTAATATTTTAAACCCGGTATTTGGAATGGATGTTTGGCGCTTTTTTATGCAAAAAAAAACTACTTTCACCGATTTATTATTATAAAAGTACAAAGGGTGGACATAATAAAACACATACCAAAGTATTACCTACCAGTCAACTTCACAACATGGAAGAACATAAGTGCGGGTCAGTATTATAAACATAAACCAGTCAATCAAACTTTACAGTGACCCTTGGGGTAAACGAGTTCTCGAGTGGAGACCGCGTCGCGCTAAACGCAGTGTGGGAAGGTGGACTGATGATCTGCACAAGATGATGACGCAGGCTAGATGGCTGATGATGGATTTCGGGCCTTAGATAAATGGATGTCATAAAAAATCGACCTTTCTGACCCTACGTATGCCTAGATTTTTAAAACTACGCAACAGATTTTAATGCGGTTTTCTTTCCGAACCCGTAAACCACGTTGTTATACAATGCTGCAATTTATAAAAACTGCAATTTATACAATGGAGAAAAGGTTTAGGTTAATTTTTATCCCGTATTTTATAATATATATAAGCAAAACAATGTTGGCCAGATAGAAATAAATATTATTGTTTTTTTTCTAATTTTAAGTACCTAAAGCATTTGTGTAATGGAAATCAGACAACGAAATATGCATACCTACTTATAATTATTATTTTCTTCTAAATACGTATAGGTATAAATAAAACACCCAAACACTTCCAACAAGTACTTAAAAGCTCATCACCAAAGTACCTGTCAGCGGTGGGAATCGAGCCCACGACCCTGCGGAGTAGAAACAGCCATGCTGACCACTACACCAACGTGATAAAGTCAATATTGAAAAACGATACTGTTAGTCAATTGAAGTCTGAGTAAATTTTTGTAAATGTAAATGGAAAATAATAAACTGTACATCAAAATTACTAACTTGCACTCTTAAAAAGCCAAAGTTATCATCAGAATGGCAATTAGAAGACCAAATCAGTAATTTTGTGGCTAAGTCAGTATTTTAGTTAGGTTAGGTTAGACTTTTTTGATGCACGTTTAAATACTATCCAAATATTCCCCGGAAAAGAAACATTCGACCTTCTTAATATAAAAAGCACACGCACCTTAAAGCTGCTGAAATGCACTCAGTAGGACAAACAAGAATAGGGGACATCGCCTTAAAATGGCATTTCCTTGTCAACCTGTATTTAAAAATGAATTTCTATTTCCATTAGTCACGCACCGCATGACGCGTGAACTTTGTGTGCATTTTGTTGTCTTTGTCAGAAGAATTTTTTTTTTTAAATCGCACGAATAATTGTACTAATTCGATCAATATTCATACTGAGTACATGACAAAGCCTGTCGGGATTTTAGTAAGAGTATAATTTTAATTACTGGCATTTCACCCCAAATTACGGATCTCATTGGGGGAGGCCCTCGTCCAGCAGTGGACGTTATGTGGCTGATGATGATGTGATAATTTTAAATAAAAAAGGACCGACTTCGACCAATACCAGTCGCTTCTACGATTTTTTAATCTGATATCATCAAACACTGATCTTCTTATTTTGGGACCACATCATCAAAATCGGATCATAAACGATGAAGTTATCAGCGAACAAACATAAACATTCGGTGAGTGAACAATCAACCACCCCCTGTTTTAGTACCCTTAGAGTTGGAAGTTTTTCCCAAGTTTATACCCGTATGAGAACAACTTCGGCGCAACAACCCTTTCCATTAAAACAAGCATTATCAAAATCGGACTACGCCGTAAAATGTCACGCGTGATACATAAAAATATACGTCTACTTGAATACCTTCTCCGTGTTTTTTGTCGGTCAAAAAACCTGTGCACACACAATATTAAAAAAAAGGAAACACCAACTGTCACTTATCAAAAAGTTACGCTATTTGCATTTCAGTTGCAACTTTACGCCCGTCTCTGTCGCACACGCTTCACTTTCCAGCGGAGGGAACGAGACGTCACCAAAGATGTCATGAAACTTTTGTTTGTTTATTAAGCCGGCAAACGGAGGCATCGGCCTCGCGGGCTAAACAGCACAACTGTCACTTTGTATTCCACAGGCAGATACGCATCTCGCCCCCCATTTAGGACCTTTTACGATGACAGTAAACGCGACAAGCCCTATCTCGCTTAGTTCGTACTTGTTTACGCCGTTGTAAAATATGAAAGGGGCCACGCAATAAAGGCCAAGATAGAAGCTCAACGATAACAAGTACCACCTGATAGTAAACTGCTGAAGAATTTTGGACAGGAAGAGGAAGTGGTGGGACGTAAACATTTTTATTTCGCGTTGTGATCACGCGCCGCGCACACTGTGACGTCGACACTGGATCAGGTTAGACACGTAGATGTGACATGTTTGTTTTATGTTATAGACAGCCCCCCTAGCGAAGCGCTCCAAGAAAGACATGACATATCAGGCACTGCAATGAGAGGTTTTCTGATAGCTTCAAATATGTCAAAAGTAGTTCCAAAACATCTCACAGATGGCGCTAATCAGACATGATATCAAGAAGAAACTCATTATTTAATTGTCAACAGAAACTAACACTATGATTTAACAACCCTGTATAAGTAGTGCCATCTATGGACTATTCTTAGAACTGCAATAATTAGGTATGAACCTGTCAGAAAACCTCCCATTGGTTGAAACAAGCTGAGTAGCACGATGTGTGACATAGTGCCTAATCACAGCGCATATATATCTTTCTTGACGCTTGCTAGGGCTGCAGGTTTTAGTTGGAGGCACAGCCCCTGTTCCGCTAGCACAGCGTTTCAAGACATAAAACGCGCTGCGATTTATTGAAACAGTCGTTTCCACGAAGAGTGACATAGCAGTCAAAACCAGTGCGTGTTTGTTCTATGTCGTGCCTTTCTTGGCAAACGTGGTAGGCGAGCTGGAGTGGACAATATCCATGTGGACATGCTAATAGCTGACGCCCCAACCCGTGAGTTGATACTAACATTTCCCGTCCTGGGTGAGGCGACCGCGGGAACTCTCCAGAGGACTACTGGCATATCCCCCAAATTATTATTGAAAATCATTGGGGAAGGCGCTCGTCCAAAAGTGGACGTCATATGGCTGATGATGATTACTTCTGTGGATTTTGATTGACATGTGTGACCCGGCGAAAAAAAGAGCGGTCAAAGCCGGCAAGAATATTGATGGACACTCAGTACCATCAATATGATTGACGCAAACATTTAAAAAGGAACTGAACTTGGGTATCATCTTTTAGAGCCATGTCCATAGGATAGTTGAAGCGAGATTTTCGCGTTACAGTATGTCCTAATAAAACCTTCTGTAAAATTTACATTTTGTCGCTTATAAGTCGGTCATCATGGCTACGGGTTATAGCTATGACACACAGGTAACCGACTTCTCAAACCATCTGTTTGAGTCTATTGAGTGAACCCTCATCTATTTCCATTCTCAAATTATATTCTGAGGTAAACTTAACACACAACAAAGGAACATACAGTAACATAACCAATATAAAATGACACACTATTCACAATAAATTTCACGACACAAGAGTCCAAAATAAACTGCTACGTGTAACATTCAACATTTCATACATCCGTCCTTACGTACCTAGCTCGTCATATTTCCCAGCATAGTCAATGAAAATATTCCCAAACGGTGGCACGTCGAGTCATAAAATGAATACGGGAATAGGTATTCCACAAATATTACTTGAACCCTCAAACAAACCAACCCAAGTACATTAATGGACCATTCTATTGGTAGTTTGTATAGCTGCAAATGAAATGCAAGGTGTAGTAGACAACGGGTAATTTGACTGACGGGATGGGACGGCCATAGGTGGACAAAGTTTGAAATTACCCATCATGGAGGGAGCTTAAATACTGCACTATAGTGTTCGGTGAAATTTTTGTAACATTGTTTTTATATAAAGGTACAAATGGTACTAGAGTAGGGGAAAATTGTATTTTTAGTACAAAACGTAGTGTGTTCTAGTTATCTTCTTATACATAAAAATGAATTGCTGTTCGTTAGTCTCGCTAAAACTAGAGAACGGCTGAACGAATTTGGCTATTTTTGGCCTGGAATTATTCGCGGAAGTCCAGGAAAGGTTTAAAAGGTGTATTTCATCCAATACACGGGGTACAAAGGCGACTTCCTATGGCAAAACAAATGTTTGCCGAGACAACTAGTATTTAATAAAAAATGTTTTTATATATTACTAGTGGAGTTACAGTATTTCATACAAACTTCATCCTCTATAATAGAGCCGTGTCCCATAGGATTGGGATAAAATGTATCCTATATCCGTCTCCCGGTCTTAAGCTACCTCCCCACCATCTAATCGATTCAGCCGTTCTTTATTTATAAACTAGCTTTCCGCCCGCGGCTTCGCCCGCGTGGACTTCGGTTATATTGCGGTATAAAGGACAACCATAAGAAAACTTATCATTCTTACGGAAATATCTAAGTTTGCTCGGGAATATAATTTTTTTCCGGGATAAAATTTATTATTTAATCCGGACTTCTAACTTTACGTATGCAAAATTTCAAAGCAATCGGTTCAGTAGTTACGGCGTGAAAGCAGAACAAACAAACAAACTCACTTTCCGATTTATACTCGTAATATTAGTAAGGATAGTTCTTTATTTACGAGTAGTTTCACGACTTTCCTTTATACGTATAGATTACTTATTTATTTGAATCGAAGCATACATAGGACCCTGTAAATCTCCTTCCATGTCCCTCTGTCCAGCGCTACCGTCATCACCGCACTCCAGTCATTGCCCGCCGCCTTGAGCTCGGTGTCCATGGAAATCCGCGTGTGCGTTGGACTTCCTCGTCTCCACTTCTCGCTAGGGCGCCAGTCTAAAGCCACAACCTCAAACTTATTCTTACCTCTTCGGAGGGCATGACCAATCCATCTCCACTTGCGCAGTGCGATTTATAGATGATAGTATTAGAGTAGTGTCTAAACGGCCTAACACTTCATAGATAATAAGGTATGCAGTCAGCCTAAGCTAGACGAAAAAAAGTTGTAAAAAGAAAATTGTTCCAAACAAACTGTCATACGTGAGAGCACAAAATAAATTATTGTATTTATAAAAAGCAGTTTTTCCATCAGGTTATGGGCCTCAGCTACTTCTAAATAAGTGTTTGTGTCTTACGAATATTCGACAAAAGTGACTTTTGTGCAATATGGCTTCGACTTTTAGATAGAACAACACTTGTTATGTCACTTGGTACAGCTTTCACAAACTTATTGCTTTTGTGTATGTCTTGTTGTTTGTCCTAAATAAAATAGACAATATTTTTTAAAGAAATTTGCACATTACCTTATCTTCGGTAAATTTCGCATCGGATACCTACCCGGTTTAAATAACATATATAATTGTGCCTATTTCATTTAGACTCAATCTCTGCAATTATTCTGAACCTATAAAATCAAGTTTGGAAATCGACAAAGTGTCGAATTCAGTCAATTTAGATTTGTATCGAATTCAAAGTTGTACTAAATTATAGCAATTCCACGATAAGGCATTTATGATATTTTTTACATAGTTTTATTTTCAAAGCATTTCTAAAAGTTGAACCAACTTATTTCAATGTATTGAATATCAATATGAGGCAACACAGGTACAGTCAATAACTGTCAGAGCGTTGCTGGGCTATAATCACATTACGTGTGTGAGTATATCTTACTAATATTATAAATAGGAAAGTGAGTTTGTTTGTTCCGCTTTCACACCGTAACTACTGAACCGATAGCTTTGAAAGTTTGCTGGCGTAGGTATAGTTAGAAGTTCAGTTTATATAATAGGGTACTTTATTCCGGAAAAAAATGATATTCCCGAGGGAAAACAAAAATATTCCTTTATACCGCAATATAACCGAAGTCCACGCGGGCGAAGCTGCGGGCGGAAAGCTAGTATTTCAATAAGCTGACCTGGCAAACGTTGTTTTGCCAACACACATTATTAACCGTTTTTCTCTGTTATTATACGCATATAAAAATATATAAACCTTCCTCATAAATAACTCTATCTACTAAATAAAACCACATGAAAATCTGTATGTAATCTATAGTGTTAAACAGACAGCGGGGGATGGTTATGTTTTAAACTATGTAATGCTGAACGATTGCGATCACCAAAGTAAGCTGAGCTGCATTGACTTCGTGATATGTTTCAGTCTGACTGCAAACGCTATACTGCGCCTTAGGTATTGGGAGGGGGAAACAGAAGAATTCAGCTGGGTTGGGCAGCATTTTGAAATTTTCGTTGAGTCTTAACATCAACGATTCCACAGTGCGGTGGTTTCCCACTGTGGGTATTTGGGCGTACTAAATGGGATCATTATAGAGTGCGATCATTTTTTAATGAAACGCGCACAGACATTATAACTCAATATTGTTCACCGCGTATATAGGCGCGAATATAACCAAAGACGTCGAGTAAAATAACAAAGGTAAGCTTGTGCTTTGGTTATATTCGCGCCTATATACCCGGTGAACAATATTGAGTTATTATAGAGTGCGGTTTTATACAGAAACAGAATGTATGCAAATACCAAAAAAATATGACTATAGGCATAGGCATAGGTAAACTTCGCCTTACGGCTTTTCAGTGTAGTTCACGCCTTAGAGACACATTGTATAAATTTTAGCCAAACTTTAAAGTATTGAAATGTATCACGCCGGCATGATTCACAATGGGACAAGGGTAACTGTTGTCTTTTGATTATTAACTCATTCCCGGACAGTGAACGCCTATAGGCGTCATAACAATAAAACATCTATTGTGGCTATTTTACTGTCCGCAAATGTGTTAATAATCATGCTGAAGAACAACGTGTCACGTGACACACCCGCAGAGTAACACGTGAATTCACGCGATCCACTCGGAACATCCGAGCGAGCATTCTCAATATCTCAAGTCAGTCATAACTATAACAAACAATGGCTGGCAATACATGGCCTTATCTTGGACGATTTTCAAAAGTTTCTGTGCCTTGGAAAGTTCTTCTTGGAGCATTGCAGCAACAACAGTGTCTTTAGATTGCTCCTGTAATCGAGACTTTTCATCTAGTCTCCCCGTTTCTAAACTGTTTATTTCAGTGGTCCTGGCCATAATCTCGCGAGGCGGTGCAGTGGGCTACAGGGGCAGCGGTACCCCGTGAATACACTGTAACTACGACTTGCCGGAGTCTGTGTTTCCTGCGCAGTATAGTTTAAAGGTCTTCAAGTCGCGGGTGAATATGTACCTACTGAACAAGTGTGTTCCATCGTAGACCACATCGCTGCTTAACATCAGGCAGGATGGTGGTCAAACGCTTGTTCATAGTGATTAAAAAAAAATTACAATTTTGTGAAAACGCGTCTCAAAGTTTTGAACAGTTTTTTGATGTTTAGTTAACTTTTTTTTAGTATCAAAATAAACAATACAATAAGCATTAAACACTACATCGTATATTGCAGTTCTTTTGCTATTTTAAATCTTTAAACTAAATGAAATACAGCGTGATTCAAATTACGATATCTCAGTAATTTTCATACAAAGTAAATAAAACAGTGAATGTGGGAACATGTAATAGGTCAAAATAAATCAAATGATATTATCATAGGGTACCGGGTATACCCACGTATTATGTGTCTGGTGGGACCGGAGATACCTACGTGTATGTGTGTAGATATGTGTATATATAGTGTGTGAATTATACTGGGGTCACTTATAGGCTTTCTACATATTATATTGCAATAATATTTTTGTTATTCATGTTCCTGCAGGTACAGTCATTTTGTGTTATGTTTTAATATTTTATACTACTATACTACTTCCTACGATCTTAACTCGTCTTATTCGCCTCTGCCACAAACTTTAATCTCTTCATGAAGTAATTTTGTTGGTATTAACATACTTTAATTTCTCTAGAAAAACGTACGCTATAATGATATCAGCTAAGAGCAAAGACCCTCTGTATAACACGCATGCACGATAAACTGAGGTCCCAAAAACTCTAATACCTCTATACAACGCGACATACCAAGACGTCACATCCAACAAAAAGTCCACAAAAGTTTCTAGTCATGCCCCCGACTGTACTTCTTACTGCGATCTGACCAATTTATCTGGCGATTTACACGAAGTCGCGGGACCTCAAGTTATTGCTTGCGCGCTACCAGCTCGAAAAGGGGCGTCCCAGTCGCTTACTACTCCAGAGTGAGTAGTAGTCTACGAAAGTATTAAATCCTAGTACAGATGCCACGACTTTGCAGGAGTATATTGATGATCCCTTGAACAAACATTGAAAGTTTGAAAGCGACTCAAGTGTTTGCTATTTTCAGATAGTTTACCGTCGCTTCATATTAACAAATCTCTTCCCGCATCATGTATGATCTTTAAAATGTTAGATTTGTGTATGTAAATATGTTCATCTGATGACCGCGAATAGATATATGTGTCAGTACCTCAACCCAACTTTTCCCGTCCTTGGGTTCACGGCGAGGCGATAAAGCTGCTCTCCAGACGTAGGGCAGCAGCGCTCTGTGAGTTAAAACACAACATCACTGCGATCGCCAACCCGCCTGCCCAGCGTGGCGATTATTGGCATTTTTACCCAAATTGTCATGACAATCTTTGGGGGAGGCCCTCTTCCAGCAGTAGACGTCGTGTGGCTTATGACATATTATATCTTCGTTCTCTACGTTTTCACGGAAAAACTACTCAACTGATTTTGACGGAAATTAGTGATGTGATTGATTGTAACCCACATCACGACATTTTTTACGTAAGCTACATTTTTATAGCGGTTAACACCGCAACATATCAGTGGCGTGCACTGGCTTTTACGACAAGGTAGGCAGTAATACCCAAGGATTGACACCTATGTAAAAATAAATACACTTCACGCCTTTAATCCCAAAGAGGGGTAGGCAGAGGCACTTGCTAAAGCAAGTACCCACGGTTCAACGAGCGTATTTAACCCAACGTGACAGGGGGTGAGCCCATCGCCGTTATAGGGTTCACACACCTTGTGGTGTGCTTTACGAAATACTTTACGAAATACCTACTTATCTACTCACCTACAAAACACAGGACCTTGGTCAGCCTATGTCGTGAGTACAACAAAAAAGGATCTAGCAATAACTCTATTATTAGGTCGAGTAGACAAAATACTAAGGGTAGGCAGTGTCTTTTTGCCTATATGGTGTGCACGCCACTGCAACATATAATAATATACTAACATGAACTTGAGTGAGAAGTAATAATTCTGACTTTTTTATAAATAGCTCACTCATAATGTCATAAACAAGGACAACACTAAACGATCGCCCCTAATTTACTTAATTTAATTACTTTACATAACGTTAAACCACTTTTATACCGTAGCAAATGAATTTAACCGTTTAATTACAAACACGCACGGATTTTTGTTTATGCGTTTTTTTTTCATGTATCCATATTTCATTTTAGGAATAAACTAATACACAAATAGACCCGATTAACCTGAGCTATCTTAACTTATGTTTTCTTTGATTAAGCAGTTCATATGAAAATTTGAATTGTATAGATTTAATTGCCCAATAGTTACCAACATCTATAGCCACAAAAACACTCCGCTTACATTTTTTTTAATTACTTCCCTTGTTTTGTTATGGTGGGGCTGAAATGCTAATCGAACAAGGCAGGCGTTTTGTAAAAATTAGAAAAATACATTTTTTGAATAACGAGTTATGACAGTTTTTGTCGTTAATGGGCCCACCGCATATTTTGTACCTACAGTTTTTTCACAGTTGGCTGTTATAGCCAGAAACTGGGGCTGGTGTATACAGAATGTAATAGGACCTCGATCAATGGTCTTAGAAACGTTGTTGGGCTCGTCAATATGAACAACTTTGACTATAGCGACAACTAGCTGACCCGGCAAACGTTGTTTTATTCAATATACTTTATAGCTTATATGTTATTCTAGTTTATAAGCTACAATACTGCTAAGTTTCAACAAAATCCGTCCAGTACTTTCTGTAAGAAGGACAAACATCCATCCATACATCCAGACATCCATCCAAACAAATAATATTAGTAGGATGTGGGGAAACGCAAATGGATGTGAAAGGATGCTCACATCATCAGCCGCACGACGGGGCGTAATTTGGGTTGAAATGCCAATAAACGCCAAGTTTGGCAGGTGGGTTGACGATCGCTGTGACGTTGTGGTTTAACT
>SJJU01015281.1:0-13139 GCA_012932125.1 Conopomorpha cramerella
CACGACAAATGCGAATGGTCTTTCTAATGTTCATGTACCTACCTAAGTGTGTAATATACCCTAGGAAATACGTGTGTAAAAAAAAAGGTGATAATTTCTACAATAACGAGACAATAGGAAACCGTGACACTGTGCACTTTCTACTGTAGTTTTATTATTTTTTTTATAGCCGATCTCGATTATGTTAGTTAGGTCCGAGTAGTAACGTCGTGCGTAACGACTTGGAACGTGCTGCTACATAGGATTAAAGCTTCGTTCAAACCTACACGGTCGGTTTACTTTGTTTGATTGATTGATTGATTGATAAACATTTTATTCATTTTTTATTTTTCGGCAGAGAGTTCTTATGAAAGAAAAAAATTATACCCACTACTGAACAAAAGCCTCCCTGGCTGCTATATTAATAGTTAAGACAGTACGACGTCTGTCGGGTTACTATAAAACTTTTTATTGATAAGATCAAAAAATTTAAAGTTTTATTGTAACGAAATCAGTTTATAGTAGGTACTTACCTACGTAAAGTAAGTAAGATGTGGGCTTAGCGAAGAAAGTGGTCTATAAGTTTTAATATGTTTCGTTAAAAACTTAAAACACCTATAAAAATAAAACTGGAGTTGTTAGAATGTACCTTAATGTCTAATGACATTCATATGAGTTTCAACTTTAGTTTGGTATGCCAGATTCTTGAACTGTACATCTACATAAAAATTACTTCTTAATCTCTCTCCAAATTATTCTGATGATGCGTCGGTTGTGAGGGCCGGTTATTTTCCGGTTTTGATTAATCTGTAATAGTTATTTTGAGCTTTACGCAGTACTAGAAGTATTTGAAATGTGAGCTCAGACTATATTTGTTTAATTTGTTATAAGGAATCTGTTGCAGTTTGACCCTAGAATCGACTTATGCAACACCCTTCCAATTTGAATCTTAATTATAATTCAAGTCGGAGGAAACTTCTAACTGTAGGGCGAAAACGAAAATAGAATCAGAATCAGTCCTTCCTTCTTATATTTTTTTTTTAATCTTTATTTATAAACATGGTTACAGACACGGGTGCAAGGTCCTCCTTTTAAGTTATAATAACCTATATTAGGAGAACCCGCTCTTTCACAATGTGTATTTATTATAAATAAGCGTAATATCGTAAGGGATACAAGATTAATTAAAAAATATATTTGCTATATCGGTTTTTTAAGTAAATTCTTAGGAAAAATACCCATATTCAGTTATTATGTCATATGACTACTCTAGCAAGCATAACACGCGCGTCAAGAAAGACACAAATACGCACTCTGATTGGCTGTTCGTATGTCACGCTTCGTGCGACTCGGCTTGTTTCAACCAATCGAAGCCCGTTGTATGTCTTGCCACTTCTTTCTTGGAGCGCAATGCTAGGAGGGCAGGACCCTTCAGCCAAGGTGGACTGATGATATGCGCAAAATGGCTGGCAGATGCTGGATGCGAGAAGTAGAAAACAAATCACAGTGGCGGGCTATTGAAGAGGCCTTTGTCCAGTAGATGACAAATATGTCTCCAATACCTAGGACCATACATATACGACCAAGAAAGTGGTTTTTCAGTTTTGATCACGTCTCACTAAAATCAGGTGGAGTTGTTATATTGTGACAAGTAAAAGTATATCAATAATGTCCTAAATTAATACTAGTTTTAACCTTACTTAGGGTGGTCGACCAGATTCTTGGCTGACTGTAAATATTATGTAAAATAGATACAGATATTACGAAGTGATTTGTATGCAAATGTATCGTTTAAATGAGTGTAGGTGTTCGACAAATTATACAATATTTAACACTTTTCGGTATATTGCAGACCTTAAGGGGCATATTATTGCATTTTAACTCGAAGAGAATAGTAAAATCTGTCCAATTTACGTAATTATTTATAAGTAATTTGATCCGTTTTTGAATAGTGCGAATTACTAAGTAAACAACATAAAGAGCCTTAGAAGTAGTGGCGTGCGCTGGCTTTTACGACAAGGTAGGCAGTAATCTCCACGGATTGACACATATGTATAGGTAACTTGTCTTTACGAAACGCAGGTACCTATCTACTCACCCACAAAACACAGGACCTTCGTCAGCCTATGTCGTGAGTACAACAAACAAAGGATCTAGCAATAACTCATTATTAGGTCGGGAAGCCAAAATACTAAGGTAGGCAGTGTCTTTTTGCCTATATGGTGTGCACGCTGGCGTAGAGCTTTCACATCCCACCTGCCACACAATTTGTCCAGTACCCATTTTATTCAGAAGTCGATAGTTAAACAATAGTATCTACAACATAAAGCCTTTGTGCTGTTATTGGCGAAATTTGACGCGATTAAGTACTTTTACTTTATACTTTTTGTGTGAAAGAAAAAACTTCTATCCAAACTTTTGCATTTCACGAGGAAAAATGTTTACAAAATACGTAAACATTTTTCCGGCCTGGCGGCTATATCATATTGGTTTATGTGTATAAGGAAAAATGTGAGTAGTTATAGTTGATAACACCTATGTTTAAAGCCTTGCACGGACTGGACTAGTATATTCTAGCCACTCGACTAATATACTAGTTTAGTCCGAACAAGGCTTAACACAAATGTTGAACAAATGTTAGAGTTGTGCTCATATTAATATCATTTAATTCCATCAACAATGGTCCT
This sequence comes from Conopomorpha cramerella, assembly GCA_012932125.1. Taxonomy (NCBI): domain Eukaryota; kingdom Metazoa; phylum Arthropoda; class Insecta; order Lepidoptera; family Gracillariidae; genus Conopomorpha; species Conopomorpha cramerella. Next base: position 2,667 of record SJJU01015281.1, read on the forward strand.
CAGTTTGACAAGTGAAATAACTAATTTGCCAATCACAATAGCACATAAAAAATATAATCCGCACCCACAACCAATTAGCCCTTAGGGCCATGACTATTTTGAGCTACGGATATAATTCTCTAAGGTAAAACGATCCAAATTCGTACGAACACCTAAATAAGTTCAACAGAATTGGAGGTTTTGGTGAAGTATATAATATGTACGACAACCTACACGGCGGCGTTTGACATGACTAATGCTATTCTCGAGTTGTTTGATAAGTAAAGTAGCATAGAAAAAATATTGTCATCATTCCATTATGTGACATACATTAATAAAATGTCCCTTATTAGATTGAGACAAACATAAGACGGCTTGGAAAACCGTGGGCATTTCATTAGCAAGTGCCTCTGCCTAACCCGCTTTGGGTTTGAAAGGCGTGAAATGAGCATGTTATTAATCAATTCATAACACGGCAATAGATTAATGAGGGTTGCCATATGGATTAGTAAATGACAAATATAGGTTTTACTCAATGGCGTGCACACCATAAGCGCAAAAAGACACTGCTTACCTTAGTATTTTGTGTACCGGACCTAATAATAGAGTTATTGCTAGATCATTTTTTGTTGTACTCACGACAGAGGCTAACGAAGGTCCCGTGTATTGTGGGTGAGTAGATAGGTAGGTACCTATGTTTTGTAAAGACAAGTTACCTATACATAGGTGTCAATCCTTGGGGATTGTCGTAAAATCCAGTGCACGCCACTGGTTTTACTTATCCCAAGGTTTGTTTAGTCTAATAGGGTGTGCCTATAAACTCATCCTACTAAACAATCTATAGAACATACGCTGACATTTCCAATCATGTAACAAAATTAGAAAAGGCTTCTGTCAATATGTTTGCGCATACGCATCCAGGTCATCCGAATGTCATTTAAACACACGTAAAAGTGACCGCAACTGTACTTTGCAATAAACATTGTCCGTTGTAGAGCAACACGGTGGCAAGTCGGCCATCTTTGATTTCCAACGAATCAGTTAAGTTTTCTCATCACGTATTATACCGTGGCTTAGACTATGATTCGTATTAAAAACTGAGCTAGATTTCTTTAGAACTTACTTGCAGTGACGGTTCAAGTAAGAAAAAAACTGTGGTAATGTGTACGTCCCTTTATACGGCACGATATCGACCGCAAGCTTCCATGTTACGCTATCGTGTGTCACTTGCTGACAATGTACTTAGATGCGGTTTATAATACAGGTGCCTCAAAACGTAAATATTCTCCCGTGTTTTTTTTCCGTAAGCATTACTCGATTGAGGTCAAGGAGGGTGCTTTTTGTTAATTGTTTAGTCACCAAAATTTTACCTAAGCGCTGTGAGAAAGACAAATGACAAGAGATATCACGCGCTCTGATTCGTCGATTGAACCAAAATTATTGCACTCTGTGTGACATAACAGCCAATCATAACGCGTGTTTATTTGATGTTATGTCGTGAATGACGCGTGTGTTAGTCCCTGTGTTATTTTCTGTCGAAAAATAATTGTACTAAGAGTTATAAGTGATCTAAATATTCAATACTTACCTAGAACATACGTCAGGTTATCTTCGTTTATCGTTTATGGAACAACGTGATTATGAGGTATATAAACTTGACGATTCGTTATTTTAACATTTCAAACCAGTATGGAGCTTCGATTAAAAAAGAAACATTAATAATTTCACGACTTACACACCACTTTATCTTATGTATCAAAATTACACCAGTTCAGGATTGTGCGACAAAGATAGAGTTACTTAGTTGTCCCTGTCGCACAATCCTAAAACTGTACATAATTTGTTTAAAAGACGTCACAGTACAGGCACTGGATGTGGCCACAGTAAAGATGGACTACGACTAAGTGTGACAACTTAGTGCAAACAGCTCAGGCATAAACGACAGCTTGCCCAAGTCTTTATGGTCATCAATTAATCTCTATCTATCTATGTACTGTAACTGGATTTTGCTGGCGTTTATTTATTATAATACGTTCCATCCAGCAACTTCCCTATTATACGGGAATCTGCCAGGAAATTCCATACCTACATATACGGTAAGGAAACGATTGCACCTGAATGTACGCTTTATCTTCATCGAGACATGACTATTATTCTAGACTCCAGCTAGAGATAGACTCCGGATAGATGTCCCTGTATGATATAACTACGTAATTTCGACAGGTACAGTCGGCCAATAAACATATCTTAACACTTGTGGACGCCCCGCGATTTCATTCGCTTAGTTTAGTAGTACCTGCATCCCAAATTTTGAAGTGTCTAACTTGAGCGGTTTTTCATACAAAAGAATTTTCACGTTTACTCCCGTTCCCGTGGGAAGTTCAGGAATTCCTTTCTTAGTGCATCCCTATGGTACCTAAACTACGTCCGTACCAAATTTCAAGTGTCTACATTTCGCCGTTTGGATTGTGCGTTGATATGTCAGTCAGTCAGTCAAAAGCTACAACAAAAAGTTTTTTTTTGATTGAGTGTGTTCTTAGCTAAGTTTGATCGATATCGTTTCACACTCAAAAGCTGTGTGGGGATGTGGGGATGAAAAGTCGAGTTTATAAAAATATGTTCAAGTGGGGTATCAAATGAAAGGCAGCGACAAGAACATTTAAAATCGGGGTTTTCTTTTCAATTTGCAATTTATTGTAGTTTTATGGTATGTAAATCATTTCTATTTGAATAAATATAGATTGTACATAATCCAAAAATGTTTACCAGCATTGGCTACCCACAACATTCAATTGATTTTCAACCGTAGGATTCATAGACCAGATTCATGGTTGACTGTACATTCTACATTCAAAATTATATGTATATATATTACATATAACTGTCACTTGCATATCTCCAATCGGACAAACGGTCCGGTCCTTATCTCGGCAAGCAGTTATCAGCTATGATCCAATGCGACAGCTAATTACCGTTATTTTTTTCGGCAGGTTTATGTAAGTAGGTTTTTCCTTAATGTGGTATTAGATTGTACACTATCCCTTTATCGCTAACAGCGCTCTCTGAGATTTAAACCACAATACCACCGCGATCGCCAACCCGTCTGCCAGGCGTGGCGATTATTGGCATTTCGCACTCCTAAATTTTGTTATTGAAGGAGACCTTCGTCCAGCAGTGGACGTCATGTGGCTGATGATAAATCATTGTGTATACTCACCAGTTTTAGTAAAAAGTTAGATCACTTTTAGTGTTTTAGCTTTATGAATACGTACTATAGTTAATGTTTTGTCGTTATGTGCATGTTTCCTCACATTTCACTTCCTTCGCTGTTGCGTAGTAATTATTAAGAAACACAGATAGCTAATGAGAAGATAACTTACCTAAATACTATTTGTAATTAAATCGAAATGATAAATTTAGACAAGAAAATCATATTGTCACATTGCACAATATGAATTTACCTTCTTTGTAAACAGATAGGAGAAAAACTATGGTACAAGTATTCCACTATTATGATTAACGCGAATGTTTGGATGTTTGTTAGTCCTTCACGCAAAGACTACTGAACGGATTTCAATGAAATTATACATTAATAAATAAATAAAAAAAATAATAGAAATAATTATTTTACAACAACACACACATTACCTTCATCCCATGTTAAGTAGCTAAAGCACTTGTGTTATGGAATTCTGACAACGAGATATATTTTTACTAATATATTTTTTTTCATTTAAATATATACTTATACTAATATAATTTATACACGTAAAAACACGATATGGCAATATTTTTATCCCGATTTTCCCAAGGTTAAACGGGTAACACCGCCGGGATGCATCTAGTATGTACTAATTTGGTCAAGATAAATTGATAGAAACTTTAGAAAGCGCTCAATTCCCGCCCTTTTCCGTTGGCGCAGGAAATGAGTCGTTTATGGTGCACCGTTTTCTCGATAGCGTTTATCGTTAGGTGCTTCATCGAGCAAGTTTTATTACTAGGTCACTGTTTACATTTTCTTTCGTATAATAGTCTAGGACTTTTTGCGGCTTCATCATCATAATGTGATTCTTATGAATGTGTATCATGTGAAATGAAACCAACATATGTGGCACGCATAAGTTGAGCGGGTAGGTACTTACAATACTTAGTTTTCTTGCATTCGTTTTATGTACGGTGGGTCGTGAGAAGATTGCTTGGTGAACTAGATTCCAATCTAACTAGTAACGGAGAGTAAGAGACCAATTTTATTTTTCTGAAATTTTAAGTATGTGAATATTTTTTCTTACAGTGCTATGGTTAAGTACCATATATCGATATTTGTGATATTAAATATGTACTTCGATTTCAGACGAGAAATTTAGTTATACCTAAGTCTTACCAAGCGTATTTAACCCAACTTCATAGGGGGTGAGCCAATATCCGTTATAACCACACACCTTGTGGTATGCAGGTATACGAAGTTCGGGCTTACAATCGGAAGTCCGCGTCTGGCTAGTGCTAAGTGTGTTCCAATATGTCTCTTTTCAGAACCTCAGTGTGATAAGAAACGCTTTTGAAGTAGGATGAAGGAAAACATGGTGATATTATAACCCTTTGTTGATATTTTTTAAATTGCTAAATCTGCACTGAAATTTTAACGAGTGACATAACATATCTTTTCCACCCTGTATAGGTAAGCTCAGGAAGAAAGTGGTTTATCAATTTTACTCGCACTATCTGTGTCACTAAAACAACAATAGAGTTGTTATATTGTGTCAAGTAAAGAATGAACTTTAATGTCTCATGACATTCATATTAATTTCGACCTTATGGCTGTAGACCAGATTCTTGGCCTTACTATACATTCCTACTTATACACTTTGATTGTCATCCATATAAGACAATAATAATATTATGGTGCACAGTTCAAGTCATTCCAGGTAGTGCACGTGTGCATTCCTCAGCCATGATTATGCTTATTCCATCTTGGTGGCTGGTGGGACATTCCGAGAAGGCTGCGTAACCATTGCACAAACAACCCACCTCCGTGACAGCTTGCCGTTTGGTATTAAAAAAAAAAGAAGAAATTCGCGCCTTAGCTAACCTTCAAAGTTCAAACTTGTTGCTGGTTTTACTTTTTAAAGTTGTATACATCAACGGTTCTTAACGGAAAATCGGTTGTTGTATGATCGTTTTGGTAGAGATTTAATAGTTTGATTTAAACTATACCGATTTTAGTTGCTGCACAATGTTTTCTTATCGTAGGTATATTTACGAGTAACATAATGAAAAATATCGCGTAAACTTCATGGAAAAACTGTTGAAATTATGATAAAACTTGCTCGGTAAATAAAATCGAATGCCTAGCTGTGCCTTCAATCGATTAGGTAAGTAATATCAAAACCAAATTACCCTCGCAGAACAAAAAAAAATAAAAAAATTACAGTTTATTTTAAATCCATTTTACAGGCATTTGACTTAACCAATAAACCTTGCAAAAAGTTCGCACTTTGACAGGTGTCACTGTATTTGTTTAGCATACAAAGTAATAATATAAATAAATGCCTAAGGTTCCATATTTGTCAGGCCTTCTAAACAAGTGACACATTCCAACGCTACGTGCAAGCATTACACTGCGAATTGCGGTCTTGCGGACAATATTTATCTTACGTTCCATTTGGACCCGAACTCAGTGGCTGTTTACTATTGTCCCATGTCCTCTGTCTGTAGTGGATCCATAGCTGTCTTGTAACATAAAGTGTACGCACGTCGGTTATACAAAAACAAAATATCTAAAACATTATATCGGTAATACAAGCGCTGCAAGAACTTACACAAAGCTTTTATAGTACGTCGTCGTCATATTGCTTGAATGATTGGTGCATTTATGTGTTTATGTTTTTTTTTTGCTGTTTCTCTGGCGTGGATTGTCGATATACGTCGTTAAGTGTTTGACATATATATGATATAATATGTAGTTTTATTATATAAACGATTAATGAAGTCTTTAGTTCGTGACGCACTGTCATCGCACCAGCATTGGAAACCAGTTTTTTGATATTTTCCAAAGTAAAAATAATGTAGCGTAACGTTTCCACCCTGTATAAGATTATGTAATGTTATTAATTTCTCGAAACAAACCGTAGCCTTAAAATATAATGTGTGAATAAATGTTGATTCTGTAGGTAGCAGCCATACCATTACTTCTCATCGACTTTTAAACTCACATTGTTACCCTACAATCTTATTTGCGAAAATAATTTTATCATCAGTAATGACGGGGCTACGTACAATAACTGACTATTTAACCAAATGCGTTTGTTTCATCTTTTTACACGATTGTTATCTATTTGTCACCAGCCAGTCAACATGTGCAGAATGTTTATGGCCAAAAATTATTTTTAATTTAAAAAGAAAAATAAAAGACCAGCGTTTCTCGAAACAGTCGTAAACGCGCCAACATTCCATGAGTTAGAAAAAAAAATGGCGACGTTACAAACGAACTGGTTGCATCTGCCCGGCCTCAGTTGACTCTGTAATTGCAACAGCTGCCTAGCTAAATGTCAAACGTGTTAATCAATTCTCGTTGGAGGCAGTTGAGATAATGTACTTATTATATGAAATATAGTAGTGAGCACCTATTAGCGAGGTAACAAAAGTTTACAAAACGGTTACCGGTCGTTTGTAAGGATTAACTTCTGTTGCTTGTGTACTGTAAGTTGTCTTACCTTTCATAAGGATTTTTGTTATACAGTTTCTTTTCCGACAGCTTGGCATAAAAGGCTTGAATGTCTCAAGTGGACAATGATGAAACGTAAAATTTTGACAGATTTTATTTTAGTTTTATGTTGTTGTAAGAAGGCTAAGTATCCTCCTACTGTACTACAGTGGCGGTCTTTGTGAACCATTTAGGTTTGAATTTTTCATATGATTATTACTTAAGTATTCTACTTACCCTTTTTTGTCAAACTGTACCATATACCTACCAAGAAAATAAAATACTTACATTAAGTTTAACCCAAGGATGCTTTTTATTAACCTGTTTTAGAATGTACGGTGTTGATAAGTTTTATTATGTTGCAGAGTACCTAATGCTAAACTTGACGAGCGTTTTGCCTTTTCTCTGCGGAATTTCAGTGATTTAATAAAATCTCCGACACGATTTAGTTAAATGTCTTATACAGGCTGTCATCGAGGTCATGATCTGGACTCTTTTTCTGACAGATAGAATTCCATTTCATTTTTTTACCTCTATAATCCATAATTTTAAATCATTTTTCATTGATCTTTTAGTTAAGATTTCTCATAATCTTATATAAACACTCAATTAAAAAGGGTAATCAGTCACAAAAATAAATATACTGCTTGAAATCATAATGTTTAATCATTCAGTTAGAAAAAGTACGTGGAACATGAGCTCTATATCGTCCTGTATACATTGGCCAAATGACAGGTCTAACGCTATTTTTTTTATCACAATGAACAAGCGTTTGACCACCATCCTGCCTGATGTTAAGCAGCGATGTGGTCTACGATGGAGCACACTTGTTCATTAGGTACCTATTCACCCGCGACTTGAAGACCTTCTGACTGTACTGTGCAGGAAACACAGACTCGTGGTCTATGATTGAACTTAGATAGATCCATAGAACTGTAGACCATTATTATACTCTATCGACGATTGTTTACACTTTTTTCTTCACACCCCCACGTACGACACGGACGCACGGACACAATACCTTTGCCTTGCCACGCTCCGGTGAAATTAAAAAAAAAACGCCGGCACGTGCGTTTGTAAAAACTTTTTAAACGTTGGTTTATCAACCATATGGCCATAAGCCACCGACGCGTGCGACCTGGAGCTTCCTTGCTCACATACCGTGACTATGGTTCAAGGTTGAAAGACCGTAATGCAATAAGGAAAGGCGGTATAGTTCACTTTTTTTTCACGTAAAGGATATGGTACGGAACAATAGGTCTAATACGATCGATTTCTTTTTAAATTATGTCTTTTTTGTGTAGAATAATTACAATGTTAACCTATTTCGAGTTCTGATAATGTGATTAAAAAATAACGAAAAGCGTAGTTCGGTAAGAAGAATATTTGCATTAACACCTATTTTAAACCTGTTTGTTATATTTAAAAAAATAAACGTATACTTACGGAAATCCTCGTGCGATATCTTATAAATATCAATGAACATTTTGTATTCGGATTTTGAGGCTAACGTCTTTATAAAGCTGTTGCTTTTGCATTTAGGTTGTTTGTAAATACTCGACCAATCGAATGATCTACCATTTTAAGCTAATCTACGCCTTTTATTTAAGGACATAAGAAGCAAAGTTCAGATGAAACTTTGCCGCGAATGTACCTACTTATTGCATAATACCCAGCCAGTTTAATTTGTCATGACTTAACTTAAATCATTTTAGAAACTTATTAATTTTATTGCTCATTTTATTGGGCGTAACGTGAACATTTTTATTTAATGATATGCGCAGCTATAATTTAAAATGTCATACTTAGTTAGATAATATTATGAACTTGAAGTATACTTAGCGTAGTTTTGAAACTAGGACTCAACTGGTGATCATACCTATCCATATTTTCGTATGGAGAGTTTGACGTTAATGACAGAAATACGCAAGTTACGTGTCAAATATTTTTTCGTAAAAAAAACGTGTAACGAAGGTAATGTGAAGCTAGACGGACTTTAGATTACTTGGGTCACATAGTCTCTCACTTTCACACCTATGCCGAATTAAACGGTCGACGTCATAAATGTATCATGCCTTCCCATGACGACTTTTTTTTATAAACATAGTGAACAAGCCTTCTAGCATTATCCTGCCATGATGTGGTCTAAGATAGAACACACTCGGTCATTAGTTATTAAAGTATACTTAAGATATACTTTAACCCCCTTACCAATAAACGCGTTGTAACTTATACTGAAGTTATTAGAGCTCTACTGAAAGTTTCAGAGTAACCAGTTTCAGTGACTAAAACTGGTTACTCTGTATTTGACGTACAAATGACAAAATAAGCTGAGCTTGGTACAACGGCGGAATAGATAAACCGCGTTTATAGGTAAAGCCGTGTCTGTTTGCCTGTCTATAACTACACGAAAATCGACTTAGGACACCCAAGCCAAATATGTAGTGTTATTATCATCATCATCAGCCCATACTTGTCCACTGCTGGACATAGGCCTCTCCAATTGCACGCCACTGTGATCTGTTTTCGGCTTCTCGCATCCAGCTTCTGCTAGCCATCTTGCGTATATCATCAGTCCACCTTGCCTGAGCGCGTCCTACACTCCGTTTGCCGAGACGCGGTCTCCACTCGAGAACTCGTTTTCCCCAACGGTCATCGGTTCTACGGCTAATATGGCCGGCCCACTGCCACTTCAGCTTATGTAGTGTAGGTGGAATAAAAATGGAAAACATGCCTGGAGAATGTCCTCTGGGTGCCCAGTACCCACCCAGCACCAGCGATAACTGAAGGCCATCGGGGGTGGTTCCGTCCCCATAGCGGGCTGTCCATGAGGATTTCCACTTCGTCAATAAAAAAAGGCACAGATATACTCGAGCCAGTTTTAATGTACCTATTTATGTACCTCGTAGCGATCAGGAAATCCTTTCTTAATAAAAAAAAACTGTATTACAAAAGTAACACTACAATACGCTTACATAATTTCATTCAACTAATTCGAGTCAATTGTAAAATGTTGGCAGTTGACGAACCGTACATAATATTTTAAATTCTAAACCTCATCGCATAATGTACTGCAATTTGCAATGTACTTAATGAAGCCGTTACTTTCACAACAAAATGTATTAATTTAACGGTCATTGTGCATTTATCACGCGGACCAATCACGGCGCATTGATGACCGGCGCTTGCGCCGCATTTGCACGCATTTTAAGCCCCATATTCTCAAAGAAAAATGTGTCTTATGTAATTCTTGAGCCGGATGCTTTGTCTCTTTTTGACAATTGCCATTAAAGTGAGACCAAGCATAAAACTTACCTGAGTATTGCTTGGTTCAGAAGAGAGAATAAAACGGGCATAAGTTATGTTGCTTGTATCTTACGTAATGATTACCTATATTAAAGTTAAGTTATGCATGCGACTTTAGTCACGGTATTGGCGAAGTGTACTAATGTGTCTTCGAATTAACTAATGTATTAACCATAACGCTTTTTAATAGCTGGAGCTTACAATTAGTTGACTTACTAGTCTAATAAACACGCATATGATTTAAGGACATGCCCCTGGTTGGAGATTACCATCTATGAACTACTAGCTGAGCCTGCAAACGTTGCTTCAATAACATAGTAATAAACCAAAGTCGCTTTTCCGGATGTTGTCTGCGAATGTTGATGCGGTTTTCTCTAATGGCTAGAGTGATTTTTGAGGAAGGTTTATATGTATAATACATGCATATAATAGTAGAGAAACACTGTTATTAACGTATATTGGTAAAACAACGGTTGCCGGGTCAGCTT
>SJJU01015282.1:0-24011 GCA_012932125.1 Conopomorpha cramerella
CGACCCGTTAGGGATTATGGACGTGAGTCTATGAATGTATGTGCTTATACGTTCACTGCTGATTTTATGAAGGTAATATTAGTATCCTTGATGAAAACATAAGCAGCAAAAGCGTGTGCGTTTGGCAGGTTTCTACGCCAAAGGCTCCTGAATCGCGATGCCCAGAATAGAGGATGGGTCCTGGATGGGTTTCCAACGAATTTGAATGAAAGTGTAGAAATGTAAGTTCCTAACTTCGGTATTTGACGCTTTGCGAAGAGTACTATGATAGCTTTCTAAAAGTATTTTTTAAGAGCGTAGAATTGTACACTACAGATTAGCACGAACTGTTAATGTGAGTACGTATTAAGGCGTTTCGGAAAGCGTTATTACTGCTATCCATGTCAGGTAATTTCTAAATTACCCCCCCGGCTGTCCCCGAAAGTGTTGAAATAATTTCTCGCGTAGTGTTTCAGAAAGGCGACGAACCCGATGAAGTGGAAGAGGAGGGACGGGAAGAGCCCTTTGAAGAAGATATGGAACTGTACTCTGCAGTTTTGAAAAAGTTACTTCCTGGTAAGTAGGTATAATAATAGATATCTAATTAAAAGGTGTGTTCTATCGTAGACCACATTGCTGCTTATTATCAGGCAAGCTGGTGGTCGAACGCTTGTTTATAGTGGTTACAAACAAAGATAGTCGTTTGCTTAGGCAATGAGATCGTCGCCTGTGAGATTGTCAAAGCCTTTATAGTAGGTAGTACCTACCTGCTCAACTAATAAACATGGCTTTTAATAATATTGATTTGACAATGTTTCTGTTCATGTCAAATTTCTTAAACCAAAAAGTAATTGGGTGGCAGTTTAACAACTGAGAATCAATCATAAAATAGTTTTGTATATGACGAGGCTATTTCTTTCCGTTGGGTCATAACATAGACCTAACTAAATGTATACGCTAGTACATTAGAGATTGTTGGGTCATACCTATGGACAAGTGATGTTCATACCTACGAACGTTCACAGACATTGTCGTCTACTTGGACGCGACAGATGACTTCATATGCGACAAGGCAATGCAGCAGCCGGAAGGCGATCCGCGTTTCCAGGAGGACGTGGTTCTAAAGAGGCTGGGCGATTTTCGAATAGCCGATGCCCGTGACGTTACACCCCTGAACTTTTTCGACGAACTGGATATTCATCCCCTCGTCGTGCCCATCCAAGATCACATGGACTATGATATGGAGAAAGCTTTCAAGGAAGTTACTCTACGAATGGGGCAGCCTTGTGCTTACGGGAAGTTGCTTGGTAAGCTTCCTCGGGACGGTTCTATCTACTGCATAAATAGACATATTTAGCTTCACTCCTATCTCTCAGACGGCTAGGCAGAGACAATGGGCTCCACCTCCTCTCTATAATGTTTGTATAGTTAGACATGGGCTTACACCAGTATCACGTAATACGCTTGGTTGAACCGTGGGCATTCGTCAACCTTCTGTCAATCATTCATAATCGCTCTGGGATTAAAAGGCGTGAAGAAGATACACTTCACGGCTTTTAATCCCAAAGCGAGGGTCTTTGTTTTGAATCAACCACTTACTGCCTTGATGTGCATTTTTTCTACTAGTGCTTTAGTTGTGTTGCGGCGAATTTGGATTTATTTGTTCCTTTGCAATATTCAATATTTATTTATTGCGTAATTTAATTAATTTATTGATAGAATTATGAGCTAAATGCATTTTGTTAGCACTAATCGAGGAGGCTAACAAGAAAGCCAAGAAAGAGTATGAGACACTGCGCGCCAAGGAAGCGAAAGCCAAGGCGGAGCTCGAGGAACGACTTCAACATGAACGAGAAGACAAAATGGAGTACTGGGTGAGTCATGTGAATACTCTGTTTCAAAAATACTGAATACTCTGTTGGTATTTGCGGTTTATTGGATTTTTATAAATAACTAGTGGACTCGACAGACGTTGAACGTCTTAATTATTAATATGAATATTTAGGGTAGCCTCTGCCCAGCAGTGGATGTCATTTTTTCTTTCATAAAAACCTTCTGCTGTCATTAATAAGCACATCAAAGAAAGAATTAGCGAAATCGGTCCACACGTTCCGGAGTTATGGAATGACAACGAAAAGTGGCTTTTATTTTAATATATTTTTTTTTCTTTCATAACTAAGTGTGAGGTACCTACACGTGGACGGTGTTATCTGCAGGTGGAAATAGGGTACATGGGTTAGGTATGTGTTGTCCCAATGTTGCAGCTGTACTACCTACTGGGAAGTTTTATTGAAATCCATTGATTAGTTTACGCGTGAAAAAGTAACAAACATCCATCCAAACTTTGGCCTTTAGAATATTAAAGTAGGAGTGCTACAGTGTTTCCTATCAGTTGCTGCTTTGGCATCATCGTTGATCTCAGCAGGTTCTGCTGAGGAGCTTACAGTTGTAAATATTGAAATAAGAGAAGTCCAGCGTACATAGTCCAATAAGGTCTAGATTCCGGCTTTGTCTGTTAGTCGGAGTTGTACGCGGCGATCCGGGAGGAGGAGGAGGCGGCTTTGGCAGCGGCCGGCGAGCCCATGAGGCATTACTTGATGCACCATATCTTCCCCACACTAACGCCTGCGCTGCTCGAGGTCGCTAAGGTGCGACCTGCTGATCCTGTTGACTATTTGGTGAGATAACTAATTTATAAAACTGACTTCCTAATTACTGATTCTCTAAGTCATTGATTGCAACATATTTTACATGGGCAAGTCCTCATGGACACGTCGCCACGAGGACAGCGGTGAGGTTATACGGACTCTTAGTTTTTAAAACCACGTCATGGTCATGTTAGGCCATTTCTAATCGGGGACGGCAACCACCTGTTCTTCCCCGCGCCAGCTCCAAATATCAGTGGCGTGCACTGGCTTTTACAAGGTAGGCAGTAATCCTTAAGGATTGACACCTATGTATAGGTAACTTGTCTTTACGAAATATATGTAGGTACCTACCTACATATCTACTCACCCACAAAACACAGGACCTTCGTTAGCCTATGTCGTGAGTATAACAAAAAAAGATATTGTAATAACTCTATATCCAAAATACTAAGGCAGTGTCTTTTTGTCTATATGGTGTGGACGTCAGTGCCAAACATAAACTGGCGCTAAGGCTGCAAAGACGAAGGCACTCTGTGAAAAAATAAATAAACTCGAACTGGGGATGTTACCTACATGATTTGATGAAGCTTTGTGTTATGCTAATCTGCATGCACTTATAACGATGAAATAAATATTTTGACTTTGATTTTGATATAGAAAAAATATAGGGAATAATTTTTAGACCTGATAACATTTGTGGGGATTTCACAGATATGACAAGAAACATTTGAAATGTATATATTTAGTTGGCTTTTTGTGGGTACTAATAGAGTCTTACAATATACTAATATTTTACCGCTCATCTAGTTTTTAACGGAACAACAGATAATGTCTTTTCAGGCTGAACACTTGTTCAAGTTAAATCCGTCTGGTAAAATGCTCGAACCTGGATACAATTTGCAAGCTGAAAAGCTGTTTGGCAAGATCAGAATATTAGACGACGCTTTGCAGGACCTCGATATACAGATAGACCCCTTGATACCGCCTGAGGCAGACATTGCTGAGACTTCGAAGACTACATAATTGTTGTCCTAAGGGAGGGTGGAAAGTGTGTCCATACATTTTTCTCTTAGTGTTTAATGTTGCAAAGTTTGAATTACTTATCGGAAGGTTTCCATCCTATACTTAGCCAATGAATTGTGAATATATCGTTATTAACAGCATAATAAAATGTCAATTTTTTATCGCCCTAATCGACCTAGGTATAATTAAGTTTACAATCAAACAAAATAAAAAAAACGAGTAAACAACAAACATAAGAACAACAGCGCAATCTAAATTATTAACAAAAAGTACAATTATATCAAACTATGTAAATCGATACGTAAACCAATTTGATGGTATCTCTGGTCGCGTGATTGAGACGGTATAACGATTCCAACAGTAGGTCATGCGACACGGCCCGATGTGAAAGCTTTAAAAAAATGATTCCAAAATCTAGAACTAGGGTCTATCCCGAAAGTTCTAACGTGGTGAAAAAGAATTTGCGTAAACAAAAATCGAAAGATGGAGCATTTTCTCTCCTCGCCACGAGTCTTCGACATCAGACCACGGAGTTTTTTAACAACTCTACACTTCATGGAGTGCGGTACATTGCGGAGAAGAACAGGCCGTTTTGTGAGAAGTGTGTGTTTAGTATGTAAATATTTATTTGTTTAATGTTTTAATCTTTATGTTATATTAACAGTGATTTGGTTTTTAAGGTTTATGTGGTTCAGTTTCACGGCTATAGGAGCGGTAACTACGTGCATTATCATTGTCAGTTTATGGGAGAAATTTCAAACGAACCCCACGATCACTGGTAAATATTTTGTCATATAGCAGTTGATTAACGTTAAAATGGAATTGGTGAAGAATTTGTTGTGCATTTTTGTTCAGGCCTTGATACGGATTTTCACAACTGGGATGTACCGTTTCCTGCTGTTACGATATGTGACAAAAATCCAATAGATGAAGGTCTTCTGCAGGAATATCTAAATAGGTAAGTTATAGTTCTGTGTATGTTATAGTAAGCACCGTTAATATTGAAATATACGTAGACCCTTGTTGGGCGCCACAGTATGTTTAAATAACTGTTTGGGACTGCCGTTAATATATTCCTTAGAGTAGATTTGATTTTTAAGTAAGTTCAATGTGCGAGATTGTTGTTGAGCAAAACATCTAAAGAAAACTTTTAGTCTAAATATAAACATTTTCATAATAAAAATATTATAAAGTATACCACGCTGCTTTGCAATAATAATACGAAGGAGCAAAATTTAAAAGGCAATAATGCATGAGTTTTGTATTAGATATGTGTTATCTTGCTTTTACTTTCATTAGCATCTTGTAATGGTTTCATCTTGCACAATAATGTTTATATTGTTTCAGAGAGGCATGCTCTTCCTCTCGAATTGCAGAAACAAATACTTTAATCATCCAAATCTATATTTTGTTTGTTCGTTCTTTTCTTTCTCTAGGAAAAGTGGGATACTTATCCCATAGAACAAATGGGACAAATGGTTTATTTATAACCTGACACCTCCACGGGTTACCGAGAACACAGAGGCAGTTAGAAAAATTCATGTCCAATATTTTTGCTATTGACGCACCACCTATACCATTGTCTTCCCAGGTCCTGGGGCGAGAACCCTCCCCAATTAGCTTCAGACCTTCTGCGTTGGTTGGCCACTCTCAGCTATAAGACGATACAGGAGCGTGCTGGAGATTTCACTAAGGACGATGACCTTTTCTGGCTTACCAACCTCGATGCTGAAGACCCTATGTCTGTAGTTTATAGCGTAAGTCTCTGATAACTACAGTCTCAAGTCTTCATTTATTTTGCGAGATGATAAACCTAAAATGTACCCAATTTCGTGGTTAGTAAAGTCTCAACTGTCTAGTTTGGGTACCTATCGATTCCGATAGTTTTAGTAGGTAGGTCGGTTGGAAAATTGTAACTATACTACTGAATTGATCATGCAAGTCATTGGACGAGGCTTTGGTCCAGCAGTGGACGTCATGTGGCTGATGATGATGAACCGTACTACCAGTGGCGTGCACTGGCTTTTACGACAAGGTAGGCAGTAACAGTAATCCCCAAGGATTGACACCTATGTATAGGTAACTTGTATTCACGAAATAGGGTAGGTATCTACCTATCCACTCACCCACAAAACACAGGACCTTCGTTACCCTATGTCGTGAGTACAACAAAAAAAGATCTAGCAATAACTCTATTATTAGATCGGGAAGCCAAAATACTAAGGTAGGCAGTGTCTTTTTCAGTGCCTATACGGTGTGCACGCCACTGCGTACTACTGAAATAGATGCACTGATTTTGTCCAATAAACATACATATTCTCATTTACAATAATCTACCGGACACCATAAAAAAGCAAGACAATCACACCTCTTTTAAAAACAAGCTTAAAAACTTCCTTGCCCAAAACTGCTTCTACTCACTAAATGAATTTATGGAATACAATAAATCTCAATACCGCTAAGCTACATTCTCTCCCCTCGACGTATCGACATCACGGTTCACCTATAATACTTAATATACCTATAATATTATGCAGTAGGTAACTTAAAGTACTCTATAGGCATGTTAAAAATCTATGTTACAATTTATTGAAATTCTATTATTGTTATTTTTGCAATGCCCTAACAGGGTCATGTCTTAGACTTAAGATAATATATGGCAATAAATATAAATAAATAAATATTTAAATTGTCACTATTCAGTATTTAGTAAAATACAAATACACAGATGCCATTAAATTAACACGCCTATTGTTCGACACGGATGACTCAGAAATCAATGTGTCGTGTTTATTACAACTGTTGTAACTGAATACCCACATACTATTGGAACATAGGTACAACATGTTATTTAGGTACACAACGACACAGAAAACTCCTTGTAACATTGGGGCACTGTAGAGCACTTACTTAAGTAGGGTACTTACTTACTGTTAGTTGTGTAGCTGTTTTTCCTTTTTAATGAACTACTCGATAACTCTTTGAAATAAGAATCCTACTACTATTATAAATACTAACGTCTTTTGGATGGATAGATATTCATTACCTCAGACCAAACACAACTATACTTGCACGCCGCGTAAACCCTCAGTTTTTTCTCTTTCTAAGCATTATGTATAGAAGTACATACAATACCTACGCCGTAAGGGACAGAAGATTAATATTATCTGTCTGAGTTTATACTCTTCCACGTGAACAGATTTAAATGTTACTTGTCCAACAAAAGCTTGCACACCGGAAGAACACACATCACACATCTTTATTTCTCCACATTCTAGCGTTCCGCATTATAATGGTCGAGGAAAAGCTTTTGGTGCTTAAGTATAAATATAACATAGGCTTATCACACATCCCGAATTTCCCACGGGAAACGGCCGAGGTACAGCTAGTCAAATACAAAAGGAATACGATTTTCCAAGCCATGGTTTCTAAGGTAGCAAAACCAACGTGGAAGCCGTGTGGTGATGGCGAATAGAATACATGTGTCACCACCCCAGCCTAAATTTTCCTGTCTTGGGGGTCGCGGAGAGGCGACCGAGGGAACTCTTCAGAGGACGAGCAGCAGTGCTCTCTGTGAGTTAAACCACAACACACAACACGGGCGTGGCGATTCAATAATCCCGTCAATTGATAATGCAAATCATTGGTGGAGGGTGTAGGCCAACAGTGGACGTCATGTGGCTGATGATGAAAGCCAATGTATATTCAAAATAATCCATGACTATTACACTTCCTTCAAATATTTCTAACCCAGGTGGCTCGTCACTGTGAAACACTGTTCCTGGACTGCGAGTGGAAGGGCGACGCGGAGGAATGCTGCGACCTGCTGGTGCCGGTCTTCACAGAGATGGGATTTTGCTACGCTTTCAATTCGCGCCACGCCGAGAGAACTTGGCCTTGGTACATCCTTCCTTACCACTTCACGCCTTTAAAACCCATAGTGGGGCAGGCACAGGAACTATTCAAAAAGCAAGCTAACAAGCGTATATTCAACATGATACTACCACCCCCTGGGCGTATCAACTTTACAGGGTTCACACTCCTTAAGGGATTTCATCAGATATTTTCCTTCACTGCACGAAAGCGTAGCGTAGAGGACGACTCCGGTATGAGGACCGGCTGCAAAAAATACAAACCACGGTGCACCTTCGAGCTCGTTTGCTCATATGTTCGAAAGCGACATTGTCGGTACGATATCTTTTTAGAGTCTCTTTTCTAAGAGACTCATCGGTGTATGCCTTATAAAGCCGGGCTCTTTCCACACATACTAATTATACAATTTATAAATCGAAGCGCACGCCTTCCTTATGTAGGTACACAGCATTTAAAAAACAATACTTATCCGGTCATTCAGCGCCAAATTAAAACCGCTGAAAGGTGAGACTTTAAAATTAAGTGTGCTGTTAATATTACAGGTGTGTAGACTGAAAAATATTTTTTCTGAACCTTGCTTATACAAGTTAGAATTTGTATGAAAAATCACACTAGTGAAATGCCAGAGTGTAACAAGTCAATATGTGTGGCAAAGGTAATTCGAGAACATTACTTCGTTGTTATAGCAAGTTAAGTATATAACAGCGATGGACTCCCCACCCATCATGTTGGGCCCCCTTGGCGAGATGTGATCAATTATAATAACTCTCCCTAACGTTTAATGGGTTATCAGAGAGAGATAAATTTCCTATTTTTGTTGTAATAATCTCTAGGATCTTACATTTAACAGGTGGAGCTTGTAGTAGCTGTGATAGGTATTTCAAATTACAAAACAGTAGGTATAGTAATTAAGACTTTCTTAAAATAAACTAGGAATGGGATCAAGAATATATACATGTGTAGTAGTGGTATTGTTCATCATGCTTGGTATTTTATATAGTGAATCATTCCGGTGTCAGATTAAAACTAAAACATTATGTTGTCCAAATAGGCAGCTGCAATCGATCGCGGATCAGTTTGTTGAGGCGTTTATCCACGAGACAGACGCCAAATGGTCGTTTATGTTCAACTCTTATCGCAACGACACAGTCATCGATGTAAGTACCTGCTCTGTGTTTTGTATCTATTCACTACCGCGATATGAACTAGTGGTTAGAGTACCTGCCTTTAGGACTTGTGCGTTGCAGTTCAGATTCGGACATAATGCTGCAATGGTGAGCTGAGGGAAGAGGTTTGTTTGTCTTGGTATTTTAGCTCTATCTATATATTTGAAAATTTGTTTATACCTACGTATATCATAGTACCAGTTTGAATACCTACATAGCACAGGGCATCACGTGTGGCAGATGTGGGAGCACAATTTCGGTTCTTTGTAAAACCACACCACCAAAACGACAGCCCCCAAGTAATATTGGATGTACAATACAATAGTAGAAAACTGACAACAATAATCTGAGCTCAGGTCCGAGAGATGATCGTGAAGTCAAGTTACCTTTTAAATAAATAATACTTATTAAGATTACCAGTGTAGGTAGCTTGGTCTTAGGGGTGTCTTGGTAGTGTGGTTAGGTTAACAATGAACGACAATTTCCAGATCAAGAGTATAAAGATGGATTGTAATAAGACGTATTCCGTTTGTCATTATCATCCCGTATATAGAAGAAAGTCATGTTATTTACACTATTTAAAAGTCCAAATGGCTGATCCAATTTGTCTGAAAATTTATACCTTTTATCCCACTGAAATAAGACGCACGTACGTACAGCCTTAATCGCTGAATCTACATACCTCGGTGATGTGAATGAATACTTAGACTTTACAAAAAATACCTATGAATTGGGATTATACATATACAAGGGGTTATAGTTTGTATAAAGTGCTGAAACACCGCGAATCATATCGCGGTGCATTCACTAGTTGTATATAATATCCGTTACCATAGCTCCCTGTAGGTATCTAGCATGGAACATTGACACAGTGCGTCAATGATTAGTCATACTAAATACTTATTATCGCAGTTACGTTGCGCGTCGTGCACACCGATAATAGGTAGGTACAGTAGTATTGTGTGTACATTATCAGAATAAATAAACTATGCAGCGTCAATGGTTTTTTAATGAGGTACACGGTAGCTTCATTGGTAAGCTTAGCATACCTGACAGCAAGTGAGTTCCTGTCTATACAAAGTCATTGGGACACTGTTCGGAAGTGAGGTCCATATTAAGAAAGTACCTAGGCATCTTTGGGCATTTCTAGTGTACTGGTAGTTGGGGTTTAAGAAGGACTAGTTAGTCAACAGCACATCGCCCAATAATCCTGAATTTCCGTTACAGAAGACTTAAATCGACTATCAATACTTTTATAACTCAGATATGCATTGTACAATCGTTTTATGTATTGGTAAAAACTAGAAGTCTTAACTAACATTAAATATTTTATTTTATTACAAAACACAACGTAAATACCTGCAAAATCAATTACGCTCGCCAGACTAAACAACGGAGTAGTAGGCTTGGACTAGAACAAAAGGTATAGATATGGCCTAAAAACTGTTTATTCATCATTTGGTATGCGAGTTATCAGTACGGCAGTACTACCCGAAATATATCGTTATTTTACGCCTCATAATTGTTCTGGTTTGAGACGTAAATAACGTATAATTAACATACATTGTTTCTTCAAATATATTCGCCGTCACCATGACGGCGAATATATTTGTTTTCTTGTCGACCAACTTTTCTTGCCGTGGGGTTCGCGGCCAGGTGCCGAGGGTACTCTATAGAGGCCGGACAACAGCGCTCTCTATGAGTCGCTCGCCAACCCCAGGCTTGCTGATTATTACCATTTCCCTTCATCATGGAACCATATTACGCATACTTTTACAATCCCAACAACCATTACTCTCAGATCTATATCCACTCAACGGAAGAGATGGCTGGCATGGAGCTTAGTCCGCAGCACTCGTGGGACCGTCGCGTCGAGAAGGTGTCCTTCTCTGTGAAGCACACGTACACTACGGCGGACGCCCGCCAGCTGTCCGTGCGTCAGAGGCGCTGCGTGTTCGCCGATGAGCAAGCGCTGGAGACCTCCACCATATACACGTACTCAGCGTGCATGAGACAGTGCAGGATGAGGCTGTCTCGCTCTTATTGCAAATGTGTGCCGCACTTCTATCCTGAAATTGGTGAGGTCGTAGTACTCGTATATACAAGTCAGTTTGTTTTCACTAGTTTGATTTAGTTATTTGTATTTCCACTATGTACTTTTATTGTATTTTAGATAGATATTGTGGGGCCTATGTCCAGCAGTGGACAAGTATGGGCTGATGATGATGATGACTGTGGGTACTGCGGTATCTATATTTGAATCAATTCTTACTTTCAGGAATTAAGTATACAATGGGTTTATCTCTTTTTAAAATTCATAAAGATTGTACACACAAGGATTGCAGGACCGTAATACTACCTACTGGGTTTTCTTTTATAAATGGTTCGTTTGTCAGTATTTCCATAGATGATGAGAAATGAATTTAAACTGAAAATATTAACAAACCAGCTGCTTTATTTAACAACTGCAACGATATATGCATGGATTAGAACGTGCAGCTTTTATTCATTAACGGCTGCCCATAAAGCTTTTCAAATATAAGCGTTTTGGGAAACCGAGAAAAAACTCTCAGTAAAAGACGTTGTATAGAGCCCTTGTGTCGGTTCCAGCGGGCTACCGTCACTGCACGGTGCGCGAGCTGCCGTGCGTGGCGCGGCACGCGGCCGCCATCACGGACGTGCGCCGCTGCGCCTGCGAGCTCGCCTGCACGCACACCGTCTACGAGATTGAGAAACTCACCGAGGCTGAGTACGGGCCGTTTTGTAATGCTGATTCTGGCTAGATATGAGTTGGAAGAAAAGTGACACACTGTCACCTTTGGAAGTTTGATGTCTGGCATTTAAAATTACATATTTTGAATTAGGTTACTTTTGTTCTAACTGCGCTTGTGTTTAAGCAATAGGTATAATAAGGCACATGTTACAACATGGTTAATCTAACTTTACTCAACATACTTGTGTGGAAAGAAAATTTAGAAATAGGATGGAAAATTGATAGGTTGCTAATAAGTGGCTCTCCGTTGGAATATAAGTACACAAAAACTCTTTACCTAGTTCATATACGTTGTATGCGGACTATTGGGGCAGTATGACTGTTTTAAAGAATTTATGAGAACCATTAGAACAAAATAATCTGTGAGGTACTAATTTAAATCCGAACAGTGGCAAGTCCCATAAATTGGTAGTAAGTAGTAGATATTCTGTTCCTTTTACAGCACTGCGAAGGGTCCGTCAACGATGCTGGAGGTAGAGTTCGTATCGTGGCCGATGGTTCGCTACAAGCGGGAGGTGCTTTTCGGATGGGTCGATCTTTTAGGTTGGTATATTATTACTATAGGAGCATTATTCATAAAGTTCTTAGTAAGGTCTTTTAAAAAATTACGCGATCTGCAACAGGCATCACGTTTTTCGTCTAACTTTTTTCTTTACTTAAAAACATGGCGTGGCACAAGGGGTTATAAAGTTTTTTAATAGTAGTATAATTAGCCACTAACTAGCATGTGTGACACTACGAGCATTCATAATTCGGAGTTGGTACCTATCAATGGCGACAGTTAAGATTGTCTTTACTAGTATAATAGGTGCAGGGTATCCTAGTTTGGGTTTAGATGCGATGCGTGTGTAAAATGTCACTAAACATTAAAAATAATAATATTTGAATTAAATGATCTGTTTGGTGACGGCGAATAGAATACATTTGTCACCACCCCAGCCCAACGTTTCCCGTCGTGGGGGTCTGTGCTAGGCGATCGAAGGAACTCTCCTGAGGGCGGGCTGTGCTGTAAACCACTTCGATCAGACCCGCCTGCCAAGCGTCGCGATTATTGGCATTTCTCCCAAATGATCATATAAGTAGTTGGGGGAGGCCCTCGTCCAGTAGTGGACGTCATATTATGGCTGTTGATGAAAGAATAAATTCCAGTATCATTCGGCGGCATAGCGGGTCTGTTCCTCGGCTTCTCACTGCTATCAGGCGTGGAGCTGGTGTACTACTTCACGCTGCGCGCGTGGTGCGCCGCGGCGCGCGACCGCGACCTGCTCCGGCGGGAGCGCGACGAGCGCCGAGCGCGGCCCAAGCCCGCCTACGACCTCAGCTTGGTGCCGTGGTGAGTCACACAAATA
The DNA here is from genome assembly GCA_012932125.1 of Conopomorpha cramerella. Taxonomy (NCBI): domain Eukaryota; kingdom Metazoa; phylum Arthropoda; class Insecta; order Lepidoptera; family Gracillariidae; genus Conopomorpha; species Conopomorpha cramerella. The sequence goes on from SJJU01015282.1 coordinate 12,812, forward strand.
TTGTCGAGGAGTCGTGCCCGATGCTTTGCTAAATACGGAAGGAGCTTTTCTTAAGAAGAGAAGATAGTTTTAGTCTGTGTTTACTGCGTGTAAATAGACCCAGAGCAATGCCGTGTGGTGACGGCGAATAGAATACATGTGTCACCACCCCAGCCCAAATTTTCCCGTCATGGGGGTCGTAAGAGACGACTCTCCAGAGGATGGGCAGCAGCGCTCTCTGTGAGTTAAACCACAACACCACTGCGATCGATAACCCGCCTGCCAAGCGTGGCGATTACTGGCATTTCACGCCAATGATGGATCTCATTGGGGGAGGCCCTCGTCCAGCAGTGGACGTTATGTGGCTGATGATGAAATGATCTAGTCTTTTTATCCTTGTTCTTCATTTGTCTTGTCATTTACACGCAGTATAGGATCATTGGCGGATTAAGAGCTTTTTACCGTAAAGGTGAGTTAGAGACATATTGGAGAGAAGTGCACGGAGGAGCGGAGTGGTCGTTTTGACCGTAACGTCTAACGCGTCTGCCTTGTCCTATGTGATATAGGTATCCCTTTGCAATATCGTTGGTAGTCAAATTGACCGACCCGGTCCACGGTTTATCGACCGTATTTAACCCAACGTGTACCGTACATAGCCTTTGAAAATCAGACCCATTGGTATGTACATACATGCCTAGTACAGGTCTCGAACCCATTCAAATTGTACATCCAAGAACTTAACCGCAGATGCTCAACCTGTCATCTGTTTTATGGTAACAAAATATAAATTCTGTAACAGGTGGAAAGTTCCCCCAAAAGCCCGGACTGCAGCCCCGCTCACTGTGAAGGCCAAGCTCGACACACCGCCGCAGTACTCCCCACCTCCCGGATATACCACTTATTTACCATAGGACTTCAATAAAACGAGTGAAAATTTTTACTTTCTATTTTATTTTTCTAATAATCTTCCATGAAAACATGGTCCACATAGATAATTGCAAAAGTTTATTATTTCAATTTAAATATAGGTACTCGTAATATTTTACGGGTGTATCCTAATTTACAATGCGATTTGATTACAAGGTGTAACCATAGATCCGATATTACGGGAGGCACCCAGTAAATCCAAATGCCCTACTATACGTATTTAATTTGGTGTTATCTGGAACTGAAGTGCATAAGTTACATTTATAACTTTTGCTAGAGGATATTATAGTGATAGTATAGCCAATATGATTGTTTAACAAAGATAGTTGGTATACCCTAGTATCAATAGTTCGGTTAGCTTGTCCTGCTGTTGCGTATGTTCCATTTGTTCTATACAACCAGTTTCTTTTAATAACTTTTCCTAGTGAAATTAAAGGACAAACAAATTAACATATTGTTCAATAACGTCATGATCGTATTTAGATTCCGACACTCCTATTTAGATTATGCATAGTAGCATCTCATATACCCAGAGGATATGATTGTCATATAAACCCTCGACTATATAAGAAAGAAATCCGCATCAAAATCTGTCCCTATGATTTTGCCAGAACTTTTACCAGAACATTCGGAGTAAGGAGTAATTAAGTCGAAGAATCTCTACTTTCAATTTCAAGATCTACGGATAACACTCCTGCTAAGACAATATCGAAAATTAGGATTTTGTTCAGTAGAAGCTAAGAAATCATTTTATTACAGCTTCGATCAAAATAACCGACCTATTGAAAGTTCATATTTGAGTTACTAATTTATACGTTGACAACTATAACCAATCGCATGTATTAGTGCAGCAATAGATTAAGTAATTATGTTTAAAATGAGAACAGTCGTGGGATTTTAGAGCACTTTTTGCTTTTGTTATGCGACAGTCTGCATATCGTTAGAACTTTTTATTCTTCAATCTAGTAGCAGTGATGAAATACATAATATTATGTTATTTCCGTTGCTTGGACTAGAATTCCGTTGCTACTCTTTCCGAGCAGAGTATTATGAGTTACTTTCATGATGAATCCATTCTTCCTCCTCACCCTGTACAATTGTGGGGTAATTTCCATTTGTTCTATAGAACAAGTGTATCTCTCCCACTTTTCCTAGAGAAGGTGAAGGACGAACAATCTATTTTTGTTCAATAACGTCTTGTTCTATAAAACAAATGGGTTGTTCAAAACTTGTATACAAGCTACGTAACAAATACAATATAGTTAGGGAAACAATATAGTTAGGGAAGGCCAGTTAAGCAATACAGTATGGTTCTGGCACGCTTTTTTTCTGTTTGCCTTAATACTGCAAACTCATATTGTTGTGACAAAAACTAGTGACTTCTTCCATTTTGTACGGAAAGGAAAGATATTTTTATTTAAGTTAACTCCTCTTTAGTAGAATCATATATTTCAGAAAGAGAGAAGCCAGGTTTCAGTGGACATTTCAAAGGTACGTTTTGAGCGGTGAGGGTATAGGTAAGTCAGGTGGAATGGGGTAGGGAAGACAGATATACTTAGTTTTGATTCTGATGCATGGTACAGTTCAATAATTAGACCTAAACGCTCATCACATAGAGTTAGGTTATTTTAATTCGTCTAATGACATATTTTATCATCTCTGAGTAACTTTTGCCCATAAAACGACTTGTAACTTTCAATAGCACGGATATCGTTTTTTCATGAACCTATCTATTACTTTACCATTCGTCAAATGTTTACTCATCGATGGCAAAATAGGCCTATTTTATAGGTATATAACACGAACTATTAACTACCTCTCTTAACTAAACTAATGATATAAATAACATTATAAATATTTAGGTAGTAAAGTTTACGAGCTAACTATAAGTAGTTACAGAAATTCTATGAGAATCTCACAACAATGGATACTAAGCACTGACGGAAATGTTTAGGTATATTAAAAAAAAAGAAATTTTTTAACGGCCTTTAGCCAGTTTTATAGTTTAATTTGCTAATAGCCAAAAACTTTAACATCCTAAATATTTTACACATAGAAAAAAAAAAACAACTGATCCTATATCACACAATCTACTCTTGTTGGCGAATGTTGAGAACTGTTTGTGTGCATTACATTATCACAACCAGGAATAAGGTAGAGCATTTCCATTATGGCGAATATCATGCATCTAGTCTCAGTTGCACGGTTATTTTGTACCTACGCTGTTAATTTAAAGTGGACCTTAATTCGGTGGTGTTAAAGTCGTAATTCAACGTAGCAACTGTCAAGAAATATGGAAAGTAAAGGCTTTCTCTTGTTTGACGCTGAAACAAATTAACCGAACGAATGAGACTAGAAGATTTCACGTCGGCAGTAGTGCGTTCGTTGATACCAAATATACAAGGAAGTTTAGAATGTACGGTCGGCCAAGAAAGTGATTATCAGTTTTGATGACACTTCCTGTGTCACTAAAATATCAATAAGGTTAGAATTGTAATTTGATAAGCAAAAAACATAAATTAGGTAGAAGCAGATTGCAACCTTAGGGTGGCAAATTAGATTCTTGGCCGACTGCAAGTAATTTTTTTAAGCCTGTAATTTTGTAGACCTATGCCGCACATTTAGGATGTCACCAGAGAAGTATAGGAGTACAAAGTAACAGGCTAATAAGAGTATACTAAATGAACAAGTGTATGTTTCTTAATTACATAAATTGATTAAGCCCTTGTCAATGAGTACACAAATGCCAGAAACCTAACATGTTATACAGAGTTAACATGTTGTACAGAGTTAACATTTTCACTTCACCAGGTAGCATCTTTCAATTCAGTACATTTTCTTTTTAAAAATAAAGGAACGTATCCGTGAGTAAAACTTTAGAGTTTCCTGGATAGAATAGAAATCTCCACTCTGCATATGACGGACTGAATAAAAATATAAGTAGGTATCGTTATTAGACGTGTCAACTTATACGCAGACTACCGTAAAGGCCTCGCTACAACACATGGGCACTGGAGTTATGCACCACACACTGGACCAAACCTTGGGTCCACGCTTAGCGTCATTTGTATCGGGTCCAACAGTTGATATTGGAGCCAATACGTAGTTGATCTATCCCGCTAGGTAATGTCACTTAATTCCACAGAGTCGTGGATCGTCCTTCACTACGTGTTATTTATATATTATTATGTATTTATACTTCAGAAACTTTCTATGCGATGCTTCGACGTGAGTCTTAACGCCATCTATTACCAATATTTGTAAACAGATGCGTCATTTGCTTAAAAACAATACTTGTTTCAATAACAAAACGAGTCATGTCCGTACCCAGTTCTGAAATAGCGAGGTCTTAACACGTATTGCACACTTTAAAGCGCGAAAAACACAGCACCGTTGGATAAATAAGTTAATAATTGTTACTAAAAAAAAGTACATTCGCCGAACAAGAAATACAACTAAAACAACTTATCTGGATATTGTAACATTAGACACACGTTCGTTTACTAATCGAACATTGGTACTTAGTAAATTAAGTACTTTCTAAAATGGAAAGCAAGATTTATTTAATATTAAATTAGTAATTGATTACCAATTTTCTCAAATACATGAAATTTCAACATTGTCTCCTAAATATGTATGTATGTACATATAACAGTAAAATCTTTCTTCAATTATTGCAGAAAGAGAAAAAAAACAGTAAATAATTACAATAATGCAACGTAAAATAAAAATAAATTGATTTATAAGTAAAATAAGGTAACTTGGTTCAAACTTTTATCCCGCGATCACATTGGGCGAAGATTCATGTTTTGTGTGTCTTTAAAAAAAATGCAACAACTGCAATTGCATTATAATAAAAAAAATAGTTTTCTGCCGAAGGGGGTTGGAAATGACCACACGATACGGAATGGTAGTACCATTCCAAGCTTTAGCATTCCAGACACAGATTTTTTGTTTGGAATAACATGCATTCCTACAAAGAAGTACTATATTTTATGTTTTGTTATAAAAAATGTCTAATAAAAATTGTCCAACCACCATCGGCAATAGGATTATTATTATTAAATTTAATAGTAAAATAAAAAATAAGAAAGTATAAACTCGTATTACATGTGGATTCCACAAGAACGCCTAACATTCTGGTGGAATTACCAACTTAAATGAAAGTTTCCATGAGCAACCGTCAGCCATGACGGGTGTACGATTGATATAAACACGAATCTTTTCTCAATAAAATCCTAGCGGTGTCGTTATAAATGCGCCTTTAAGACATCAACTAATTTAATATTTTATGTGCAACTAACGTGATCTTTTTTTCTAAATCTTTACTTTTTTTTTTTGGGATTTCACCACCCAATTTTATACAAGGCCTTAAAATAATGTAAATTTGTCTAAAACGATTTTTTTGCCGTGTGCAATGTGTGGCAATGGCACTTTAGACACGACGAAAAAAAATTAACACTGTCTATAACAGTTATATCTGAAGGGACCAATACACCAGTCAATTTTAAAACGCACAAAAAGATACCACTAATGTTGTTCAAAATGAAAAAAAACTTCCGTGTACTATCTTTTTGTATTCGTTAAAATTGGTTTCTGGACTTTTTTATTTCGCCCCTTCAATTTGATTTAAATTATAAAACCATATGATTTAGGATTTAAAACCGATAGGAATCAATTACATTAATTGTATATGTTATTTGTTGTGTCGTTATTTGTCCATAACACATAACAACATTTGACATTGATGGGTACACTGCACCCTAAAACAGTCGGGGCATAAATTTAATAAGTACACAAACGCTTAGGAAATCTGTAATAGATCATATCGTGACCTATCCAAGTAATAAATTCAACAACAACATACATTATAAAGGTACATTTTACAAGCTCACGATCCCGTTGTCATTGAAAAAAAACCTTAATAGTTTAATAAATAAGACTCTTAATAGAGCACAGAAATAAAAATAAACGTGTAGAGCTGTTATAAACTGAAAAGTTCATTTTTTACATTATTATGCCTCACTATATTTTTCTTTTCATTTTAAACACTTGTCTTTTCGAAAATGTCGTAAAATGAACTTTAGAGTTTTCAAACTAAGCCCTACAAATATAATTACAAGAAATAATTATGCAACAACCAGCTCACCGTGCGAACGTAAAGTAGACATTATAAAAGCCTACACAAATATATCACAGAACCATTCCACGGAAGAACCAAATTCTTATTGATGCAGCCTCTAAAATGGCAGCTATACATTACATAAAGGAAAGTTCTTTGGCAGATAGTGCGTTTAGAAACTTTGATGTAAATAATACATTCATACTAAAAATGTTACGTAGCACAGTTAACATTTCATTTTTAACGTTATTGTTGTTTTAAATTCGACGACGGACGTTTATGAAGTACTAGCTGTACCCCGGCGGTTTTACCCGCAGTTTATACCGTTCCCGTGGGAAATATAGCCTATGTGTTATTACGATGTATAAGTTAAATATGGCGATAAGGAAATGTCCTAGAATGCCGAAGGCTAATGTTTCTACACACCCTACAGAGTGACTTTTATTCCCAAATAATACAATAGTGAACGTTGTCGAATTCTGCAAATGGACAGTGCTATATTTTTTTAATTTGTCATTTGTAATTTACCTGTCATATATGACGTAACATAACAACCATGACAGCATCTTTTAGTAAGATTTTACACTTTCAAGATTAATATACATACTATCCGTACCAAATCATAGTATTCGAGCAGAAATAATTTACTACATTTTTTCAGAGCAGTCGCGGTCAAACTTTTATTAAAACGGGACTAGTATTTTCCTTAGCCGAATGTTTTAAAAATGTTGTTTACTGCACTAGCGCCATTAGTTCCTTAAATTACTATATCATTGATGCGTTTAATCATCAGACCAAAGACAACTGGACTTGAAATCCAAAAGTGACGTGTAAAATAACCCGAGACAAATACATGAAAAATATTTTCAGCCCTTATTGCTAGGCTTGCGTGCTAGCCTCCTAAATCCTGTTAGCCTGTAATTATTGTTGGCTCTGCACTACCAAATTGGCAGTCTAGATCCATTTTAGAAGTGTATTGCAATATTTTCATTGAAAAGAGACGAGATCCTTGCCAGGCTCCCGGATTTTAGTGCGCTCAAGTCTATTTGTGTTTGGTATAAACGCGACAATGGTGTATGAAACTGAGGAAATAATGTTGCTAGTATCCAGTGTTCCAACACAATGTGATTGGTCTTCTTGTCATCAAGTCACCGGACTTGACACCTATCATATAGATGTGCAACACTAAGTCAGCAAGAAGAAAAGATCCAGTCACCGCATCAACAACACAACGTTGAACCGTTCGCTCCGACAGTGCGGGATCGTGAGCTATAAAGCGAGACGTGCGGTGGAGGCAGGTGGCAGGTGTGAGGGCCCGGCGGTGTCAGCAAACGTGCGTGTCGGGGCGCAGCGCGCGCCACAGCGAGTGCGGGGAGGCGGGCGCGTCCGCCGCCGGCTTGTCCGCGCAGCCCAGCCGGGCCAGCTCCAGCAGGGAACGGAACTTCTCCGTGTCCGAGAACACGGCCTGGAACGTAAACGACGTACATGCATCAATGAGAGAAAGAGGCGAGATTTGCCATGATCGTAACAAATGGAGGTCCGTGATCTTTGCCTATCACTCTGGGAAACGGGCGTGACTCATATGTAAGTATGAATCACTGCGACAAAAAAAAATATTTAAAAACGTTGGCGAAACTAGAGAAAGTCACTCAGCCCATGCTACCAGACAACTTTCCCCAAGGAACACTGTCAGAAACGGAAAACAATGTCACCTCTTCAAACAAAATTGCCGATCAGTTCGTTGTCACTTTATATGAAGAAGTATTTTTCTCATACAAATGTAATGACCCGTACGTTGACAGGGGTTTTTTTGTTTGACTTAGGTGCTTTGTTATCAGACTCGGTTGACTTAAATTGCGTGCTAAGTAGAGCCTCTGTGGCCCTTTTTAGATCTTCGCGCCAAACGATGATCTTACTACATGCATCTATTACTTCCTAGTTCGGATTGAGGTTATCAACTATGTCGAATGTCCCGGATATTTTTTTTACACACATCCCATCAAATCACAGTACTATTAAAACCAGCTTTCCTAATTTATATATATTCCTATATTTGAAATCCTTTAGTACCGTTTGATGGAATTTGATAAGCATGCTTATTTTAAAAATCACATGCAGCCAAGTGATATTCGATCCATACAGGATGATGATTTGCGATACAGCTTTGATTATAAGAACTTTTTCAGTAATACAGACATGGCACATGAAAATAATGTATGTATTAATTACTTTATCGTACACTAGATATTACATAAATATACACTGAATGACAATGTTATGTTTACAAAAGGAAATTTTATCGATTTCTTTCACGTGACCTGAATGACAGGTACGTCAGTTTAAAAATTTACTTAGGTACTTGCATTCCAATATTAAACAAAAATGTATCGTATCTTTACAATTGGAACAAAGCCACTGTTCTCGAAACCAACATCCTGGGCAAAACATATAAAAAAAAGTAATTTCCCATGAAATGTATGGCATGACAAACCTTTTTACTTGTTATAAATAGTTTTGGATGGCACACCGGATGTAAACTTACCTCTTTATACCCATGCATATCGATGACACTGTCCTGTTTGATATCAGACACGAGTGGTGTCTGCCGACATGCGCTATCCTCGCCGACGCGGCGTAACAGCCAACTTGGTCTAAAATGCTGCAGAATGCCCGCCAATGTTATAGCAAACAAAATTTAACGTGACAAAATGAAACGTACCAAGCGAATTTTGAAATGTTAACCGTATAAACGTGCAGATGTTATACCGAAATAATAATTACACAGTATAAACAAAGACGCTTCCCGCTGTCTGTCTCCATGTATGGTTTATGGTTATCTTTAAAACTACGGAATGGATTTCAATGCAATTTTCTTCTGTAGTGATTCTTTAGGAAGGTTTATATGTATAATACATGCATATAATAGTAGAGAAACACGGTTAATAATATATATTATTGTAAAACTACGTTTGCCGGGTCAGCTAGTGAAGAATAATTTGACAAGATATGACAGATTAAAATAAGGTTTTTGTTGTTGTGAGAAGTCGATAATCACAGTTTCGCAATGAATAGCTAGATTTTAGAATCTGTCTTGTAAATTTTCATTAAAATACGATTTTACTTACTTATTTTCGCAAAGTGATATTGATAATAAAGATTTTAATAAAAAAATAAGTTTTCTGTCTTGTTTTCATAGAACGGAGGAAGAACTTTTTAATTAACTGCTAGTAGTGATAGGCAAAAGCCGTGGAGTCGCAGAGCCATGTGTGTTATCATTAATTAGATCTACGTCAGTAACTGGCAAAAGAGCTGAGATTCATATTATATTGTATGCATTAAATTTATGAGACTTATTACACGTCCAATATTTATTCAATAATAAATATGTAAAACATTCAGAAATATTATAATTGAAATGTGTTATAGAACCTAAACTAATAGGCGAATTGTTGTCGGAGAAGAGAAATGGGGATTCATTTTTCATTTACATTCGGGATCACATCTGCATTTTAAACGGTTACCTAAGTTAAAAAATAGTTACGAAATATATTTTATTAGCTTGGCTAACTAAAACTAAAACATGCAACAAAATGTGAATATTAAACTGTGTAGTAAATCCCCAGTAAAGACTAGTAATGTAATTCCACAATGATATGCTATAGTGATGCTTCACGTGCAAATGGTAACCAAAATTAACGTGTAAAGTAATAAAGTAAATCTGGAATCTCATCAAAAGGTAAACACAGATAGACACATACGTGTTAAAATTTAGTTAATAAGTTGAGTAAAATTAGTTTGAAGTAACTAACATCAATAAAATAAATCAGCTACGTCGAAAAAATTGGCTTTTACAGCTTGTAAAGTCTTGATTGATTGGCAATTTCTTGAAGTGGCAACACTCTATAGAGAAACGTGAGATATTGAGAAGTTTGCATAGAAATTGTTGCCATATTTAATTTCTTTTCTACTCTTTTTATGTCATAAGTAAACAACAAAAGCCAACATTTGTAATGGTAATCATAAATTTCTACACTACATACAAAAAGTATATTTAATAACGGAATGCAACTAATGTAGGCTTTTCAAATAAAAAATCGCGACAGATTTACGAACTAAACTTGACTTTGCTTTGTGAAAATCTTACTTAGTTCGGTCACTTCCCCGTGGAAGTTGACAAACTATTGTGAGATTTGGAAAGCATAGTCATAGTTCGCTTTATAAATCTCGGCCTAGTGTAGGTGGCTACAAAGGGATTATCTACCCTACCTCTAGGAAGGTGTAGATATCCCGTTTCGGCTACCATAACTGTTTTATCTTAAATAGGCTTGGCGATCACATGGTGAAAAACTCATGAACTAAATGGATCTAGTATCGCTTGACCCAAAACAGCACAAATCTATTGTCACTACATGTTCACTTGACAGATTGCCTCACTTAGTCAAGCGTATGGGGCGCCATCTGCATACCTACTTACACACATACAGCTTTGCGTTTTCTATAGGAAACTTTTGCTGCACACTTACCTCTATCCCAACAGACAACATCAGGTGTACAACGGGTACTAATAGCAGGTAGACCCTGAACGTGAACTCTTCGGGCGCGTCAGTATTTAGCACTTTGACCTCCATGAAGTTAGCGAGCCACTCCCAAGGGCACAGCAACAGTAATATGACGAACGACGACTGAGTTATCAGCACGAACACCATGTAGTCTGAAAATTGTACGTTTACTCATTTATTATGTCGTCATACCGTATATTCGTACAATACACACACCAATGTTACTAATTTCAGAACATTTTATTCTGTAATTTAAGTATTCTTGTAAATTCTTCTCATGAACAAATTACTACTATCTATTATTATTATTCGTGATGACCCCTGCGATTTTCTAACCAAACCCAAAAGTATGATATTTCTTAATTGCCGGCGTTTTGTAACTGGGCTAATCTTACGATCATCCTCCGACATACACATTAATGAGCTTTGACTTTGTTTTGTAACTTTTTATGAGAAATGTCAAATGAGGATTATTCAATGACTTTTTGACAGTTTCGTTCTTATTTCTGTAACAAACGTCACAATTTGTACATTGGCTGTGGCAACAAATACACAACTAGTAACAGAAATGAATTCCCCATTGTACAATCATGTATTAAAAAAAAATAAAAAT
>SJJU01015284.1:0-17898 GCA_012932125.1 Conopomorpha cramerella
TTATGACAAGGTATGCTACCCTGTTTGACACACTAGACACTTCCACAACGTTGTTACACAGGGACTTATTCACAAGAACCCCAACGCCGCCTTGGGATTGTTGGTCTCCCTCGCGGAAGTACATTAGGTGGCCCGATTTGAGGGTAATGGTGTCCTCTCCCTCTCTTCGGACTTCGCTTAGCCCCAATATGTGCCACCTAATTTTCCCAAGTTCGCGCCAGATGCGAGTCAAGCCGTAGCTTGCGTCCGTTGTACGTCGCCAGGGTCGTTTGTGGTGGCCTCCCATAACCCGGAGATTCTTCGCACCCCCTGCTCCGCCGTTACCGTGGTCGCCACCGTGACCAGGAATAGCGGAGCCGGCGGGAACTGGGGGCCGTGGCCTTTTTGTGCTCATTGTTTGGAGGTAAATGCCCATAATCGCCACGCTGGGAAGGCGGGTTGGCGATCGCAGTGGTGTGGTGGTTTAACTCACAGAGAGCGCTGCTGCCCGTCCTCTGGAGGGTTCCCTCGGTCGTCTCTTACGACCCCCATAGCGGGAAAGTTTGGCTGGGGTGGTGACACATGTATTTTATTCGCCGTCAACCACACGGCTCAAGTAAGAAGTAAGATTAGTACTATAAAAACTTTTGACATTTGTGTTGACACTACTTCATTAGATGCTAATATTTTGATTGCTGGTTGTCACACACTCATCATATTTTACTGTAAGTTCAACGTACGTAAACGAAAAGAGTCATCTAGGGCTCCTCCTAGAGGAGGAGGAGAGGTCATATAATTTGGAGGCAAATAGGCAAAGTACTTAACTGGTGTAACGCCCGCGGGGCAAGAAGTAGGTGGGGGCGGGTTGCGGTACACTAGTGATTACTTGTTTCGTTTTATCCCAAGTCTTGTTTTCATGAAAAATAAGAAAGTGACAATGTACCCTGATTAAATAAAATAAAATACAAGCCTTTTTTAATCCCAAAGAGGGGGTAGGCAGAGGCACTTGCTAAAGCCAATGCCCACGGTTCACCAAGCGTATTAAACCCAACGTGACAGGGGGTGAGCCCATCGCCGTTATAGGGTTCACACACTGCGTGGTGTGCGGGTTTCATCACGATCTCATAGTGTCGGCTTCCAGTACAACGTTCGTTGCGTACTATAGGCTCTGAAAAAGAGTCCGCATTGGTACACGTCAGTAAGCCTGACTGGAAACCCGCGAGTGCTCCGACAAACTGGACTACAGCCGTTGTATCCTTTGATTCTTTCTTTGATGTTAAACGCTCCACCTGAATATAGACCTCGGGCTATGTTTTAATGTCGTTTTAAATGTACACTTGCAGATGTGATGCGTCTATCCATGTGGTGGGACGGAGCGGAGACGGGGGCTGCCGCTGCCGTGGTGCTGTTCCTGCTGGCCGCGGTTGCCTTGCTGCTCTGCCGCCGGCGGAGGAAGAGGGTGCCCAGGTGCGACAGGGTACCGGCCACACCTGTGGTAAGTAGACCTGGAACGAAGGAATAACTTGTCGCAAGGTTGCGAGCCTATCTGTCTTCTGTTATTTGTCAGTGCTACGGAGTTGCATAACCTAATAGCCCCATCGCGTTTTCGCTATGGAATAACCAGGAGAATGGGAAATTATCATGTATACCAGGTGGATATACCATTTACGCGAACCGAACGGTTTGCGTCCACCTTCATGGTGCGAACCGCCAGGATGTGGAACGACTTGCCGGAGTCTGTGTTCCCTGCGCAGTACAGTCTGAAGGTCTGCTAGTCACTGGGGTGAATAGGTACCTGGTGAACAAGTGTGGTGGACAAACGCTAGTTCATTGTGTTTGAAAAAACAGTGGCAGTTAAGTAATTTTACAGGAGAGTGGCTTTATGCCGTAGCGTACATAGGCTCTGAAAAAGATACCCATCAGTATTCGCAACAACATGCAAACCAGTGGCGTGCACTGGCGTTTACGACAAGGTAGGCAGAAATCCCAAGGATTGGACACCTATGTGTAGGTAACTTGTCTTTACATCATACCTATCTACTCAACCACAAAACACAGGACCTTCGTCAGCCTGTGTCGTGAGTACAACAAAAAAGGATCTAGCAATAACTCTATTATTAGATCGGGTAACCAAAATACTAAGGTAGGCAGTGTCTTTTTGCCCATATGGTGTGCACGCCACTGATGCAAACAAACAATAAAAAAATCTGTCACCTTCAATACTGACTGCTTGAAGTTAGACATTTATCCTCCCTTATACAGCTAGCGCCCTCTGTTATAACTAAAAAGAACAAGGGCCTTGAAAATTCCCCATTGCTCACTGATTAAACTATAGGTATATTTTAGTCCATAATGCACACATCAAAAGTGTCTAGGGATCAAGTATATTTTAGAAGATTGCAATCAAGAATATATTTTACAAAAACTTAATACATTTATAATTTATTCAAAATGTGGTGATATGACATTGATACAGGCATGGGGAATTAGGTAGGAGACTAATCCAGAAGAATAGATTTGATTTAAATAAATTATATTTTTTTTGAGATAAAAATTTTCTTGATCCCTAGACACTTTTGATGTGTGTATTTGGGTAAGTTATGCACTTTTGTAACAGGCAAATAAAAAAATATCTGTCACCTTCAATACTGACGTTAGACATTTATCAATCATCAAACTTGCTTGAAGTTACACATTTATCCTCACTTATACAGCTAGCAGCTAGCTATAACAGAGGGTTATAACTAAAAGGAACAAGGGCCTTGAAATTCCCCATTAACCGACCGCTGAGTCACTGATTAAACTATAGGTATATTTTAGTGCATAATATTTGCACAAGGTTTGAAATAGTTGTAATGACTCAGTAGTTCAGGGTGAGATCTGACTCATGTAATATAGGCTTTTAGTGACGAAATACATTGTAATTTTTGTATGATGCATAGCCCCATATTTAAAAAATAAAATAAAAAAGCGTCTGTGGTCCAGTTCGTGAGCGTCTGTGGTCCAGTTTGTCGGACCCTTGACTTGTAACCGGGAGGTCCCGGGTTTGAGTCCGGCTAATAGACGTGTACCAATGGGACTCTTTTTCAGAGCCTATGTACGTAACGCAACGCTCGCACGGTGAAGGACAACATCGTGATGAAACCCGCACACCACAAGGTGTGTGAACCCTATAACGGCGATGGGCTCACCCCCTGTCACGTTGGGTTAAATACGCTTGGTGAACCGTGGGTATTTGCATTAGCAACTACTGCATTTGCATTAGTGCCTCTGCCTACCCCTCTTTGGAAAGGCGTGAAGTGTATTTTTATTTTTTTTAACTGGCTTTTAGAAAAAAAAGGACGAGGTTCTCAATTCGTTGGACTTTATAAAATGTTTGTAAACTCGAAACTGAGAGAGACCGAAAAAGGTATGGATGGACTGTGTGAAAAATTACACGTACGGGAAAGGTGTAACTGCAGAGATTAGATGGAAGTACAAAACAGCTCAGAAACTGAAGACTGTTGATTTTTCTTTGAAAACGAGTTCTCTCATGGAGACCGCGTCTCGGCAAACGGAGTGTAGGACGCCCTCAGCCAAGGTGGACTGATGATATACGCAAGATGGCTGCCAGAAGCTGGATGCGAGATGCCGAAAACAGATCACAGTGGCGTGCATTTGGAGAGGCCTATGTCCAGCAGTGGACAAGTATGGGCTGATGATGATGATTTTTCTTTATTGTTTTTAGTTTAGTGCATAAGTTAGTAGATGAATATATACATACACGTATAAACCTTAACTCGTTTACTTCCAGGTGCACATAGTACGCGACGCGGCCCCGCCGCGCGTTGGGCGGGCGGCGCGCGTGTCGCGCTGGGCGGGCGGCGCCGCGCCCCGCGCCCTCGCCGCCGCCCAGACAGCGCCCAACGACCCGCCCGCCCCGCCCCCAACCACCTCCAACATACCCAAGATACCGCTGCCCGAACAGTGGATACACAAACCAATCGATTATCGCAACATTGCCATACCAAGACCTATTATTGTGAACAGTGATCTAGGAAGTGATTTAGTTGAAGTGAGAAAGTTTAGTGTGACAAGATCTCCGTCGTTGGAGAAGGATGATAAGTCGCCGTTCTTGGGCGAAGTTTTCGGCTTTGACGCGGAAGATGTGAGGAGGAGCATGGATGTCGAGATGGCCGATTCCGAATCGCCTTCTGGGAACCTCAGGAGGTTCAGGTCTATGAGCACGAGGCTGAACATGTGTAGTGTCAACGAGAATCCGATGGTGGAAGGCCAGCAGGAGAGGTCTGAGATGCAGAATTCGCCGAGGATACTCGATTCGGGGAGTAATAAGGGGAAAGGTCACGTGCCCAAGTTTGACTTCTCGCCGTGTCCGCTGTCGGACAGTCTGAGCTCGCCGAGGTTCTACACGCCGCCCGACACGGTGTCGCCGATGTACTACGAAGCTTCGCCCCGATCAGTGTACTATGACAGCGTGAGGTCGCCGAAATTCTTCCCCGAAACCCCCAAGAACCAGGAAGAATTCTCTGTGCCGCAGTCGCCGCGAGCGTTCACTGACATGAACAGGAACAACAGTCTCGACAAACCCAACTCGCCTCGGATACTAAACTCTAAACCAAAAAGCCCTAAAGTGTACAGTTATAATAAGGAAAACTATTTTACGTTCGATAATGTTCATATCAAATGCGAGGAAGGCGCGACGAGAGTGTCGCCGAGGCCTCGCAGGTACTACGGGAGGAACTCCATCGAGAAGGAAAGGTTCACCCCCCCGGCAGACAAGGAGGCCAAGAAATACAGAAGGCACAACAGTTGCGACACAAACTACAAAGAAACCGAGGTGATATACTCGCCAAAAGGTGATAGGAACGACAACGGAGGACACTTCCAAACTATCATACGCGACGAGGAAGACGTCGTGGACTGCTGTGCCAAATTCGACTCTATAAAAATAGAGCCAACGACCGAAATCGACAAACTCGACGTCCTACCACCGACCGAGTATCGGAGGCATCGACTGAAATCGATCTCGCTCGATTCGGACAGCGCCCGAATAATCGAACAAAACTTAGAACTGCCAATTGCCAAAGAAATGAAGGAGGAGTTGAATGAGAGATGCAAGTACCAGGACATGAGCACGTCTTGCGAAAGCATGAAGGTGTCTTTTACAAAAACTGTAGATGTACAAATAGATAAAGAGAACGTTCCCGAGCAGTCGCAACCAGATGTACATAGAAAAACTCTGAGACACAGTTCTGACACGCAATCGTTTATAGACATGCCGAGGTTCTCGCCGAAAGAGTTCGAAGTGACTGTCACAAACGAGGAAGGCTCGACCACAGTGCCACACGAAGTGCAGACGAAAAGAAAAAGCAATAAAAACCTACGTAACCTCACTATAGATTTAACTAAACGGGACAGCGAGTTAGAAAAAGAAATTATAGAGTTTGAGAAACTTTACACAGACGCTGAAGACAAGAAAGTGAAAACACCAACGTTGAAAGTCAAAGCCACTTCATTAGATTCATCGGAGAGTGTGAATCTGTCTTTGCCGCAGAAAAAGACGTTGGACGTCCCGCAAAATTCCATATCAGTGCCCAACACGCCGAAAAGGCAGCTCAAGAGAATCCTCGGTCAGAAATCGTTAAAAAGCGACTACAAAATCGACCGAAGGTTCTGTATGAAGCAAGACAGTGGTGTCTTTTTAAGAGACAACCGTCCGAATTTAGTACTATTCCAGCCTAGTACGTCCCGCTCGTTCATGTCGTCATTCGATGAAAATCCTGACGTTGGGGCACCAGAAATCAACATATCAGGCGTTTATTTGGAGCCTACGCAACCTTTGCTAAACTATAAACCAAATCTAAGCGTATCGTCAACAAATTTGACGCTAAAAACTCTGCCGGAAGGTGTAACGTCAGATGATTTTGAGCCGAGCGAGGAGGACGACAAACTAGCAAAGAAATTGCACAGAAGAAACTCAAACCAAAGTCTAATGATTAGCCTCGACGGTAAATACTCGACGCATAGTTTTCAGAGTTCAAACAGCTCACTGAACAATGCAGGAACTTCGTGCCATAACATAAGTACCGTTAGGACAAGCATGTCCAACTACTGTCTTAGTACGGACAGAAAGAAGTTGTCATTGGACTCAAACGCCCCGGCGTTGAGTGCTGAACAGCTAACATCTAGAGCATCCAGCAACACAATATCAAGCGAAACACAAATTAAAAACGGTTTACTACAACGCCGGGGCTCAAACAGCAGTCTTACATTAAACATAGCTTCAACAAACTTGAGTAGGCACTCTAGCAACACCTCCCTAAACAAAGACGTTAAGAAGAAGAATCTTCTCGAACGCAGAAGTTCAAACACATCACTGTCTCTGAGCATAAACACGTCTAACCCTCAGTTATCAGTGAATAGAGGTCTCAGTATATCTAATTATAATTTAGACGGTGCTGCATGCACCCTCAGCCGCTACAATAGCAATCAGAATATAGACAATTCAATAGAAACTAAAACGGAACCTAGAGCTCTGGAACTAGACGAGTCAATCATAGGCAACAATTTAAAAGAACTACCACACAAACATAGAAAGTCTTTGAGCACGGAGAACCTAATACCAAAATCCTACAGAAGTAGGATCAGAAATACATCCGAGAGCAAAACATTTGGATCCCACGACAATCTCTGGTCGACGTCGTACGTGGAAAACGAGAACGTGAATCCTGACCTGACGTACGTTTGCGGTGGCGAGAATGAGATCATATTCGCTATAGCACAGCACGACGACAGTCAAGGGTTCGTCAGAAACATTACAACTAAACCATTGAGTCCGCAAACGACATCGGAAGATTTCCGTTCGTATTTAGCGAACATGCAACACCTGCAGAACGCATCCAGCGTCCTGTCACGTGAGAAACTCAAAGATTTGAACGAGTTATTCCAAAACGGTTACTCGGAAGTGAAATGCGAGAGCGGGACGGAGATGTGCTGTTGTAACGGAAGGATAGAGAGGGAAGAAACTAGCCAGCCCTGCTGCGAGTATCAAAAAGCTATGCTGAGAAGTCTGCATCAAGAGTTTTGGGATATGCCAACGAATTTTCAAGAGAAACCGATTGTATCGGGATCTCATACTAAGAATCGATACAGGACTATACTACCTAATGAACATTCTAGAGTGTCACTTGTATCTGACGATTCTTCTGCCACTGAAGCGTATATCAACGCCAATTTTATAAAGGTAAGCATCTCTTTACTCTAGCCAAATCCAAAAACCCCAAAAGTCTTAATATTTTACTTTACCTTTTATTCTATAAGTTATGTAAGTACTTGTACCTTATTCTATAAGTTATGTAAGTACTTGTACCTTATTCTATAAGTTATGTAAGTACTTGTACCTTATTCTGGTGAGTTACTAAATGGAAGATACAAGTATACAATTAAAATCGGTCAAGTAATTTCTAGAGGTACACACATCAAAAGTGTCTAGGAATCAAGAACATTTTTAGATCTAAAAAAAATCTAATTTATTTAAATCAAATCTAATCTTATGGATTGGTCTCCTACCTAATTCCCCATGCCTGTGTCAATGACTATCACCACATTTTGAATAAATTATGAATGAATTCAGTTTTTGTAAAATATATTCTTGATTGCAATCTTCTAAAATGTACTTGATCCCTAGACACTTTTGATGTGTGTATATCACAGTATTTGCTATAGAAACAGTCTCAACGAAATGTTTGTCCTCTCTATGCACATGACAGAGGCTAGAAACCTCCCTAGTACATTGTCACATATATTTTTGCCCTTTATTTTCCATTTGGTAGCTAGTTACGGCACGGGAAAGAGTAGACCCACTATAATGATGACTACGAACTAGTTAGCTACGAAATCTGTATATTCGACACGCCTACGATGTCTACTTGATACGTTAGCGTTGTTCGTAGTCAGCTTCGAATTTGGTTCTATTTTTCCCGTTTCGTAGCCAGTTACCAAATGGGACTAAGCTCTTTTAACAGCTCGTATTACCTTCACCTGTCTATATTATTGTCTGTGATCAAATCTTCCAAGTTTAATTGATCCATTACCCGGTGGCCGATTTATCTTAAAATGTTGAATGCAAAAATTATGGGGAATTTTCAGGGCCCCTGTTTCTCTTAGTTATGACAGATGGCGCTAGTTGTACTAGGGGGACAAATGTCAACGAAGTTACTAACTTCAAGCAGTCCATATTGAAGGCGACAGTATTTTTATTCTTTGTCTACATGTTACAAAAGTATCTGAAGTTTAAATAACTCGTCCAAATAATAAAAAAACGCACTAAAATATAACTGACGGAAGTCCCCTTGGATATCTACTAGCGACATCTAGATAAGAAACTTTTGAAGTTTGAAAATTACCCATTATTATGCTGGATGATGGCCATAGGAACTCAGTAATATAACGAACACAACCCCATAGAGTTTAGCCTCGAATAATTTATGTAGTGTTGACATGTGCTTCGTATTTGAATAGAAGCTTTTTCAAATAGTGTGAGCGCATCGCCGTTATAGGGTTCACCAGTAGCGTGCACTGGATTTTACGACAAGGTAGGCAGTAATCCCCAAGGATTGACACCTATGTATAGGTAACTTGTCTTTACGAAATATAGGTACCTACCTATCTACTAACCCACAAAACACAGGACCTTCGTTAGCCTATGTCGTGAGTACAACAAAAAAAGATCTAGCAATAACTCTATTATTAGGTCGGGTAGGCAAAATACTAAGGTAGGCAGTGTCTTTTTGCCTATATGGTGTGCACGCCACTGGGGTTCACACAACTTGTGGTGTGCGGGTTTCATCACGATGTTCTTCACCGTATCATCATCATCAGCCGTTCAATTTTTTTTTCATTTTCAGGGCCACGAATACACAAAGAACAGCTACATAGCCACACAGGGCCCTCTCCAGAACACGATATACGACTTCTGGCTCATGGTATACCAGAACAAGGTCAACTACGACGAACAAGAGAACGGCACACGCTCGAACAGTATACCCAAAGTGGTTATGCTCACCAACTTTATCGAGAACAACCGACAGAAATGCGAGAAATACTTTCCATTGGAGTTAAACGAGGAGGTCACGTACAGCGGCGTCGAAGAGAACACGAAATGTAACTCTTTCACTGTGAAAAACTGCGGTTTAATACAAAAGAGCAGTTACACGATACGCAACCTTAAAGTTAAGTACACGAAGTACGTGGATGGCGTGGAGGATGCGTGCGAGATAAGCGTGCACCACTTTTGGTTCCACAATTGGCCGGATCATACGTGCCCTAAAGACGTGAACGCTTTGCTCAACTTAAGCTTGGACTTGTTAAGGGACGATGTGTACGATTTAGCCGGCGATTGTGTAGTGAACAACCAGTGTGTGTTTTCTAGTCCGCAGGACACTAAGTTTGTGTTCCCGCCTTTGAATAAGGCGTCGGGCACGTGTAAAAAGTCGGGTGTGTCGTTGAAAAGGGATTGTTCGTTTAACAGTGCATCGCCGCCCACTATTGTGCACTGTTCGGCCGGTATAGGTCGCACGGGTTGCCTAATCGCAATACTTAATGGCATACAGCAGTTGTCTAGCGAGAAGAAGGTGGACGTACTAGGTATAGTGTGTAATATGAGGCTAAATAGAGGCGGTATGGTGCAAAGTTCCGAGCAGTATGAATTGATACACAAAGTACTATGCCTATTTGAACAGGTATGTTTAACTAATTTATAATGGGGGTGGGAAATTCGTGAACTAATGGCGCTCGTGTCGCTTGACACAAAAGCATCGTGATTGGCTAACGGGTTGTCACCACAAGTTTATTTGACAGATTGCAGCATTCTCATTGGTTCATGACCGTCAAGGACGTGAAGCGCCATCTACATTCAGTTTCGCGTTTTTTCTTCCCTATTATTGTGTCTTTGATAGGAAAAACAGTTTATTTATTACTTTGTTGATTGCTAATAAGGGTGAAATTCTCACAAACTCGGTGGAGTTAAAACGGTAAGATAACGATTGTTCGTTTCACGTCAATTTGTTTGTTTTAGTGATGTACAAACTAGACCCGTCAAAAACTACGATTGTTGGAAATGAATGTATCGATACGAAACGATTGATCGTTTTTTTTCTCGTTCGTTTTGTGTTTTTATGTATGTAAATAAATCCAAGGCACAGTTTATTGGTACGAAAATGGGCCTTCTTCTGTACAAGTAAAGTTTTAATTTTGTTTAACACTCGAGAAAATTAGCTGAACTAATGAGGCTGTATACCATATTTCACGTTCAGATGTATGTGAAGCTACCTGAAGGGTAAAGGCAAAGAACAAGCCAATGTCACATTTTTTTTTGTTTTCAATTGGAAGAAACTTATTGTCTATGGTACTTTTATTCCGAATCATTAGCTTTTAATGAAAACAACTAGATAGCGCAAAAAAGGCGGTTTTGTTTTTGGTTGAAAGGAAAAAATTAGGAATGTCCATGACTTTAAAACTTTTGGATGTGTATTTCTCAAAAATTAACTCATTAGGACATTCTTGCCCCGTACCCTTCACTTATTCACACGACATTGTACTCTATTGCAATAAAGCTAGGGTATACTTTACGTAATTAAGCATTTATACCTCGATTACTATACTGTGATTTCCCGCCTTGGGATGCGGTCACAATGATCTGTTTTTGCAACAGTAGACTTCAAAATAATTTAAGCATCCTTTTGAAATCATGGTACATCCAGAAGTACCAACAGTGGGACCACGGTTACTTTTTCAGTACCGCGGTACCAACAGTGGACTGGCTGTACTAAGTTTATAGCTATGGTACCACTGGCCACAGTCAATGGTACCGCAGTTAGAAAGAAATTATCGTGGTGCCACTCACAACTGTATAAACAGAGGAAAAAATATATACACACATCAAAAGTGTCTAGGGATCAAATAGGTATATACATTTTATAAGATTGCAATCAAGAATATATTTTACAAAAACTGAATGCATTCATAATTTATTCAAAATGTGGTGATAAGCCATTGATACAGGCATGGGGAATTAGGTAGAAGACCAATCCAGAAGATTAGATTTGATTTAAATAAATTAGATTTTTTTACAGATTAAAATGTTCTTGATCCCTAGACACTTGATGTGTGTATATTTTTAAACAACGAACAAGCGTTTGACCATGTGGTCTACGATGGAGCACACTTGTTCATTAGGTACCTATTCACCCCAGTGACTTGAAGACCTTCAGGCTGTACTGCGCAGGAAACACAGACTCCGGCAAGTCATTACACATCCTCCGGTTCGCACTATGAAAGTAGACGCAAATCATTTGGTTCGCGTAAATAGGAGGTTCACCTGGTATGGATGACGTTTTGCCATTCTCCTGGTTGTCCTATTGTAAAAACTCGATGGGGGTATTAGGTTATGCGGTTCATGGTTGTGAAAGACTAAGAGTACGTATCTTCTGTACCTTGCTGCGTATCAGGGTAAATCTGGATCCGAACTGTCGTATTAGTAGTAAAAGTGACAGTTTGGATACAAAAGTACAGTTCCATTGGATACATTTTGGTGGAAAAGAGACGGATTGAAGGTGACGTGGCTTTCAAGTCTAGATGTGTTTGGTCTAAGGCAAACATTAGACGCTCATGCAAGCGTCATTCAATTCCATCAGTCATGATTTACGGAATGACTACTAATACTCATTCAAACATCATTCACTATATTAGACGAAAGGAAATCCGTCAATCACAATCATGACTGTGGTAAAACTGAGATCAAAACGTATCGTCTAATGTCTGCCTAAGGAGAATATATTTAAGAGGTCGCCGAAGAAGAAAAACAAAGTCACACGTGACTTCAAAATCTTATTGATGTCATAAAACGTGTTTCCAATTTGCACAGAGAGGTGATGGGGGCAAGGTTCATGGTTGCGTGACGCGATCCAACGCGTCAGCTGTACTCTAATACAAGTATTAGGCGGTGCGTTGCTGTATTCTATTGGTCGTCACCACATCATCATCATCATCGTCAGCCAATACCTGTCCATTGCTGGACATAGGCCTCTCCAATTGCACGCCACTGTGATCTGTTTTCGGCTTCTCGCATACAGCTTCTGCCAGCCATGTTGCGTATATCATCAGTCCACCTTGCCTGAGGGCGTCCTACACTCCGTTTGCCGAGACGCGGTCTCCACTCGAGAACTCGTTTTCCCCAACGGTCATCGGTTCTACGGCTGATATGGCCGGTCCACTGCCACTTCAGCTTGCTAAAACGATGAGCTATGTCGATGACTTTGGTTCTCTGTCGGATCACTTCATTTCTGATTCGATCCTTCAGAGAAACGCCGAGCACTTTCCATAGCACGCTGTGCGACTTTGAGCTTGTGGGCCAGCCGTGCCGTCAGTGTCCACGTCTCATCTCCGTATGTCATTACAGGTAGGACACACTGATTGAAGACTTTTGTCTTCAGGCACTGTGGGATCGCTGATGTTAAGACTCGACGTACCTTCCCAAATGCTGCCCAACCCAGCTGAATTCTTCTGTTTACCTCGTCCTCGAAGTTGTTTCTACCCAACTGCAATGTCTGCCCAAGGTATACATATTTTTGAACAACTTAGAGAACGGTGCCGTGTACTGAAATCGGTTCCGGTAGAACATGTTCATTGAACATGACCTTGGTTTTATCCAAGTTCATCCGTAGGCCGATCCGTAGAGAAGAATCAGCTAGGTCATTCAGCATCAGTTGAAGGTCTTAAACGTATTACGATAAAAAAAAATTGTAATTTTTGGTTAGTAAAGAAGTTTTTTCTTCTAAAAAGGTGATATACCTACGAGGTCAACAAACTTCGTGTCGAATATAGCTAGGTCGGGGCGTAACTACAGTCAAGTTCACAAATATATGAACAATTCCGAGGCTGTGCACAATCGAGGTTATACAAATTCATTAACAACTAGCAAACCCGGCGAACTCCGTTTCGCCACCAGATGGGTTCGTTTCGTTTACCCGCTTTTCTGTTGAATTTTTCCTGAATTTTCTTTGCTATAAAAACCTCACGGAGCCCGAGACCTTTCCAACGAATGCAAAACCGTGGAAATCGGTTCGTGCGTTCTGGAGTTATAGCGTCAGGGAGGAAAACCCGACTTATTTTTACAAATTGATTAACAACAATATATCAACGTTTTACTAGTCTTCCTTTTTTATTTTATTTCACTTGGAACAACAAACAAACTTACACTGAAGTATTTTACATGGATGTGTAGGTACTATCATCATCATCAGCCCATACTTGTCCACTACTGGACATAGGCCTCTCCAATTGCACGCCACTGTGATCTGTTTTCGGCTTCTCGCATCCATCTTCTGCCAGCCATCTTGCGTATATCATCAGTCCACCTTACCTTAGGGCGTCCTACACTCCGTTTGTCGAGACGCGCTCTCCATGACAGAACTCTAGTGCCCCAACTGTCAACGGATGTTTATAATAAATTTAACTTCGATAGTTTCTTTTAATGTTTTTTTCACCACGTATTTGTAGATGTGTTGAAGTCGTGTTTCCTGCGCAGTACAGTCTGAAGGTCTTGAAGTCACTGGGGTGAATAGGTACCTAATGAACAAGTGTGCTCCATCGTAGACAACATCGCTGCTTAACATAAGGCAGGATGGTGGTCAAACACTGTGTTTAAAAAAAGTTATTAATGACGTCATGATATTTTTATGGATAGTATTTAAACGTGCATCAAAAAAGTCTAACCTAACCTAACTAAAATACTGACTTAGCGACAAAATTACTGATTTGGTCTTCTAATTGCCATTCTGATGATAACTTTGCTTTTTAGGTGTGCAAGTTAGTAATTTTGATGTACAGTTTATTATTTTCCTATTTTTATGTCCTTTGCGCGGTTTTTAAGCGACTTAAAAAAATGAGTCGTTCTCAATTCGATCGTATATATGCTTATTTATGTTCGATGTTTTGGTTGGAAAGAAGATATTTCCAATGCGGTCCCATTTATAAAGAACCTCCGAAACTCATTTAGTCAACCACCAAACCCTGACTAGGTTTGGTGATTGACTAATTGAGCTTCGAAAGCAGCAGTAATGCCACTAAAATTGTCAGCCGACGTTGACAAATTGTCAACTTGGTAAAGTTGTTGGGCCCGGACTGTTTATTTCCTCTTGTCCCAAGAGTTCGATTAATTTAGTACATATTTCCTCTTGTCTCAAGAGTTCGATTAATTTAGTACAGTGTTAAGCAAAAGAATACCTTTTATTTATACAGAAGAAGGTTAATTTTCACCTTTTGTTGACAAATGGCAAGTTCATTTCAGACCTAACCACGAGATTCATTTTAGCATAATCTTCCTACCCAGACAGTTTATTCAACTAATAGGCATGTTTTTTTTAGTTTGAAAAAGTTTATTTATTTTTCTCTCATAATCACCATCATCATGTCAGCGTTGACCTCCACTGATGGACATGGGGCTCCCTTCTTTCAATGATAGAGATTTTGCTTAAGTATATACATCGCACCTAAGGAGCAATAACGTCACTAATGCATTTTTGGCAAAATTGAATTAAATATCAGAAGAAGTCGGTTAAAACATGCCTAATCTAGCTCTCCATTTTTTCCTTTTATATTATTATAAAGTTTAAAGCATTAGTAAATTATTGACAGGTAGTTTTCTTTTGAAGAGAAAAGCTGTTTTGTATTTATAGGATTTTTAATTTTCAAACACTTCTACCGAAAAATGCCATCTGATACAAAAGTGACGTTATAGTACCGTAGGTGCGACATAACCCAGTGGTGTACGCCTTCCTACGGATTATAACCCAGTGTGGCTAGACCAATAAGAAAACCTCCGTTCGTTCCGCGTCGATCTATCCGTTTTCGGCAACGTCCACTAATCGGCGTGGGTCCCACTATTACCATTACCCACTGCAATGGAACTACTGAGACGGCACGGTCTATTTCAAATCAGTCATTATAGCCATAGAGACGCCTAGTTACGTCAAAAATAGTTAAAACAGCTCAGCGCAGGTTTCGTGATGTAAAAACTCTTTGGAAATAGTGGGAAATGTATTGTCAGTCTTACCAGTGGTATTTGTGGGACCGACGCAATCGCAGCTTTCTGTGTTGTGATTGGAGTCTTTCAAACGAATGAATCTACACATAACGAGACATCGATTTCTTAATGTTCTAACTAACGCAACAGGACCTTTGATTATAAATCGAGTGCTCCGATATTTAGGATACAGCCATATTATATTGTAGGTATCAGAAGTAATGACACTAGTCCCAGTTGTGCGATTATTTTGTCCGGTGTATAATTTTAACCAGCTGACTAACAAATTATTTTAACAGTGTTTACCTGCTGTTATATATAATACATATAAACCTTCCTCTAAAATCACTATGTACCTATATGGAGATCTAAGCAAATAGCTTTAAGTAATATGGACAGACAGCAGGTAGCGTTTTGTTTTATACTATTTACTGATTAGTACCCTATTTTAATTCTGAAGTTAATTAACTTGGCGTCTGTCAAAAAGGGGGCAAAATTAAATGACCCTATTTGGTACAAATTATGTTTGTAATTAATTGGCCATATTTTAACACCGAACAAAATGAATCGAACTAATGAGACTATAGGTAAAAAATGGGAAACTTTATAAGACCTATGTGTAAATGTATTAAATTAGTGCCCTAAAAGAAATATTACTAAGTAATATACATATTATTATTATAATAATAATGTGGATTTCCTAATACGATTTTTATGTAAAAAAAAATATAAATTGATTATACCTACTTATCTAGGTTCTTTTTTTTTTTAACTCGCACAATTTGTTTGAACAAAATGTTGAAAAAAAATAATGTGAAAATAGTTTGGCGTAGTATACAAAGTTGAATCAAAAACTTTGGTGAATCTCGAGATAATCACTAAGTCCATGATACTGACCAACTTTCCCCAAGGAAAACTATGACATTAACGAAAATAAAATTTCGCAGCTTGTTACAGAGTGTAACAAGGTATTTTTATACCTCGAGCAGTGGTCTTAGAAACGTTGTTGGGCTCGTGTCAATATGAACAAATTTTACTATGGCGACAATGCGGGGAAATGAAAAACAAACATTCAGTCACCATAAAAAATTTGTCAAAAAAAAATCGATTTTGTATAGAAGTGATTTTTTTTTTGCGTTTCCGGCATTGTCGACATAGTAAAAGTTGTTCATATTGACGAGCCCAACAACGTTTCTAAGGCCATTGCTCGGGGTCCTTCTACACTCTGTATAAGAAGTCCTAATAAACATGAAAAGTTAATATCCCAGAATTCAGACACGCTGGATGTCACACCTATCTAATGGGTGGCTGGTGGATGCTGCAGACATGGACCTGAAGAGGTGCCTGTCTGCAGCTTCTACTACGTACCTTAAACATTGCAATGTCAGAAAATGACTTCTAAGTTGTAACTAAACCTATATTATAAGAACCTTACTGTACACTTAGAACGCAATAAACATTTTGTATTTGTATTTTTAAATAACTAATGGGAATTTTCTTTTACGTTTTTCTGACAGAATTTCTGGCTTGGCACTGTCATTACTGTCAAACTTTGTTTGGAAAGTATAGCTTTAAGCAACACAGCCTTTGACAGATTTCCGAAAATTTGTCTGAAAATCCGAAAGTATGGGCTGATGATGATGATGATAATGATGATGTTCCCTGGGGACAGTTGTTTGCTATCATGGGCAGAGTGGCTCTATCGAGTTTCTCACGCGTTTTTTTTTATTAAACCTTGTATAAATAAGTTTTATGTGTGGTGTACTATATTTAATAATAATATATTAATGTAAAATATTGTACTTTATAAATGTTTTCATTGTAATATATAGTTAGGTAGTGAAATTTAAAAGTAAAATACTATTTATTGTATCGTAATCGAGTGTTGTGTTTTTATTTTTTACCCATATTCCAGTTGCGTGCACACCATATAGGCAAAAAGACACGGCAAGATTTTTTTTTGTTGTACTCACGACATAGGCTAACGAAGCCCCACGCCTAGTTTTTGTGGGTGAATAGATAGATAGGTGCTTCGTAAAGACAAGTTACCTATACATAGATGTCAATCCTTGGGGATTACTGCCTACCTTGTCGTAAAAGAAGGAAGAAAAGGAATAATATGCGTATTTTCATGCACCTGTAAGTGTTACAAGCGATCCCTACACGGATAATGAAGGTAGGTAAGTACCTACCTACGAACTTAACTACCGTTATCACAAGATAAAAGTTTATATAACTTTATATTAAAAGAAACACCGCAAGATATTCTTCTATAAACACCAATGTAAATAAATTATATCTATTTGTCCAATGAAAGCGAAATATTTTTGAAGTTGCGTTGTACATTGCGTACTATCGACAGAAAGCGGTTTATCAATTTTGGTGACACATCCTGTGTACTTACTATCGATAAGGCAGAGTATAAAGTAAAATATGGCGTATTATACAGCATGTTCCTTATGACACTACTCAATAGCACTGCCCTGCTAATTGTACTTGCAGTGCTTGACACTTTTAGGATTTTCACTTTTTTGCATAAAGGGACTAAACTAATAAGTAAAAGAAAAATTAAAATGAAAAAAAAGCATACAATTCAATGAGTAGATACCTATATTTCGTAAAGACAAGTTACATATACAATCAGGTGTCAATCCTTGGGGATTACTGCCTACCTTGTCATAACAACCAGTGCACGTCACTGATGTCTACTGGGGCGACCTCTACTCACCCGGCCCCGCACTTCACCCAGTGGCGTGCACTGGCTTTTACGGCAATGTAGGCAGTAATCCCCAGGGATTGACACCTATGTATAGATTCAAAATTGAAATAATTTATTT